>VYZV01043626.1:617-12315 GCA_013401275.1 Pandion haliaetus | reverse complement strand
GGCGGAGGGGGGCTGGGGGGGTTGTCTCCCGGGATTGCCCGGGTCGGGGTCATGCTTTGGGGCTGCTTTACCCCTAAACGCTCGTAAAAATATTAACTGTGCTGGTCAGTATGGCGAAGGCAGCGCCAGCTGCCTGTGCCCAGCCGTGCCAGCCCAGAGGCCTGGGTGATGGGCACTGGAGCATCCTATAGACCCCAGGCAACGGCGTCCTTGGATGCACGTGATGAGACATTTTGGGGACAACAGCCCCTTTTCTCTGATTTATGAACCGAAGGCTTCCACCCACCCTGGACCGGACGTACGTGCTTGCTATAGGCAGGGAGAGCCGCACGGCAAATGCTCATCAGATGATTATTTAAAACAACAGATGCCTGGCACAAGTGGTGAGAAAAAAATTCCGAATAGTAATTTAATTCAATGTTTTGTATAATTATCTTGAAGGAAAGGTCTCATTTATTCTTCCAATTAAAACTGATTAGATCAGAGGGGAAAAAAGGGAAGTGAAGACGCCTGCCTTACTGATCGACCTGTCACAGCAGAAGAAACAGCGGGGTTTAAAAATAATTTCTCCTTTCAAAAATGTCTTTTTTTTTCACCGAGCTCTAAAGAATTCACCCTTACATTGCCAGTCCAGACCCCCCCGAGCCACTTCAACCCCAGCAGCCCGACCCACCCGCTGGGTGTTTCGACGTTCTTCAGCGGCCCGACACTCGGGTACGGGAAAAATCTTTGCCTTCTGGCCAGTTTAGGATCACTTCCCAAATTCCTGGGCGATGGGGTTTTCCTGTGCAAGGCCGTTGGGTGACCGCTGTGACCCGCACGTGGCATCAGTGACGTGATGTGCAGAGGGAACCTGCCCTTGGAACGTCCCTCCTGCCCGGAAAGGGCAGATGGAGCCCAAAGTCATGGACTAAATGAACCCAACGGACTTTTAATTGGGATGGTCCGTAGACTGAGGGAATGACATCTGGCTCTGTGTGTGTATATATATCTCTCAATGGACAGGAAGAGTGATGGTGATTAATTGGGATGTATTGGGAAGCGTGGGACCTGAGCGTGATGTAAATGGTACAGAGTAAGGGGTGGGTATTGCCCTGGTTTCGGCTGGGGCAGAGTTACTTTTCTTCCTAGTAGCTGGCGTTGTGCTATGTTTTGGGTTCGGTATGACAATAATGTTGATAACACACCCAAACACAGACCCTGGTGGGCATCCGAAATTAGCCCGGGGGCTGCAGGGGAGGGTCCCTTTGGGCTCACGTGACCCATCCCTGAGGCTGCAGTGATCTGAAATAAAAGGTTGTAATCAACTTGCTTGATATTTCACATTACTTTTTTAAGAAAAAAAGAAAAAACGTTTTTTTTGGGGGGTGTGAACTCATGTGAGCGGAAGGTTTGAGATGAAGGAAAAGTCCAGTCTTGGAAAAAACCTTCTTCAGTGGTGCTGATGAGGATTTTTGTGCCTCCCTGATCTTCTAGGGTAGGATTTGCAACTGCTTTTGGGGGCAGGCGAGGGGAGGGCTCGGCTCGGTGCGTCCCTGCCGAAGGCTCGGCAAACAGACCAGGGAGCAGAGAGAAAAAGAACTTCTCTTACCGACTTCTTCCCTTATGAGAAATTTTGGTGTCGCTTGTAACAGGAGTGGGTGGAAAAGTCTTCAGACTCTCATGGGATTTGCAAGTTAATCGTTGCTGACAAATGCGCCTGAATTTAGATTGTAAGGGTATAATTGCCCAGGGATTTCTTTGTTCGGGGTCTCTCTGCGGAAGCACCCAGCTCCGGCTGTTTCTACCGCAGTACCACTCAAATAAATTACTTTATTTGACGTAAAGCCTGAGACTCTGCTACGGGATACCTGGGGTGGAGAAGCTTCTTTAACAGGACGACTTGAGGAGCTGGATGGAGGGACAGGGTGGGACGGGGGTGATGTTCACCCTCCGGGAGCCGAATCCACCATGGGAGGAGGTAGGCTAGATCCTGACACGTGGCATCACATCTCCCTGCCTCCCCGGGCCACCTCCATCATGGGATGGCAATTAATTCAATATATACATTTCTTTTGTATTAAATTCAACGTGGCATCAAAAAAGAGATAGGCAGGAGTGCTGGGGCAAGCAAAGTCAGGATCGACTACCAACCCTTGGGTGCCTGGAACTGGTTTCCAGCGCCCTGCCTGGATGCTGCCAGGATAAAACCCCACACGAGAGCTGGGGACCCGGCCCCCCGAGGTCAGGGTGATCGCAGCCCACGGATGCAGAGAGGAATTAGATGAGCTCATGGATTTCAAAACACATTTTCTTGCTCTAACTGGCAGCACCCCCTTTTATTCAGCGTGAATCATCAGGAGAGGCTGGATTTGCTCCCTGCTCTTGCAGCTGTGGGGATGCCCCATCCATGCAGTGAATTTGAAAGGGCTCAGAGCAACCCTGTGCCATTTGTGATGGCACCGCAAGGAACCATCGAGTGCCGGCAGAGCCACGGAGGGCAAAATAGGCTTTTCCCATGTCATTGGTTTGGTGGGATCCTGAGCACATCCGTATCCTGACAGCATCTCTACCACAGAGGAGGAACGGTCCTTGGGAGGCTGAGTGGCGTGTGCAGCCATCTCCGGCATGGCTGGCCGCTTTAAATCAGCATTTTAATCTAATCACAGAAATAAAATAATAGGATTTTAATAGCCTCAAAACCTGCAGCTTTCTGAGGATGCCAAGAGTGCTTAAGATTTTTTATGGTGGGGCGGCTGCAAGAGTGGTTTTGGGCACGGCAGAGGATGCTCGCGATGCCGGCGAGCCTGCACGCTGGAAGACGCTGGTGCCCATGCTCTGCTCCGTGTGGCAAAGGGTTAATAACTAATTACACCAGCAAAATGAGATGCCTTTTGATACCCTTAGAAACGTATGCATTCGCAAATCAGGGCTGGCAGACAATTTATGATTATTTTGTTAATGTTTCTCCTGTAACAAGCACAATTTCCTGGTGATTAATGACTCCTTCATCTCCTGAAATTGCATTTTTTTTAGGAGAGATGCATGAAAACCCACTTTGCAGTTGAGGGTTTAGGAGTGGGTGGGGAGAGGAGGAAGAGGAGATGGTTCCTGAGCACCCGGCGCTGCGGTGGGTGCTCCAGCCTGGAGAAGGAGCGATGCTCTCCGCTCCCCTCTGCTTTAGAACCCTGTTATTGTTAATGAGCTATGATTTATCCCAGCCATTGATTAATTTGAGTTATTCATACTTGTTCATGGCTGGAAAGCAAAAGTGCTGCCAATAAGGTGGGTTTATTCTTGCAGACATGGGGAGTCCCTGGCCTGGAGCCTGCGGTGATGCGGGGATGGGTGGGAGCGAGCACCTACAAGAGCTGGGTGACACCAGGGTGACATTTGCTGTGATTTTATCCCTAAAACCTCGAGACCTGTTGAGGACAGAGAATTTATCCCCTGGTTTACAAGTATGAGATGAGCCCAGCGGGTTCACCCCGACCCCAGGAGCCTCATGTGAGCTGCGCTGCCTCCAGCTGTCTTAGCACTTAATCAAGTTAATGTGGAATTATTAATTAACTGCTTACAAGACTGACATGCTTTTTAATTAAGGAGAATAATAATCTATTGCCTTTTCCCTTTTTGGTGGAGAAACTGAAGGTGTGTCTGCTTCTCTTAGGAATAATTAAGGAAGCTGAGGCTGGAGAGCTTGCCTTAAAGGAGATTTTCTTTGGGTGGATGCTTGGTGTTGCATCGTGGCGGCCTTCCCACGGCAGCCAGATGTGGTCCAAGCACTGCTGGACCTCCTGGAGACCCGACACCCTTGAGGAAGTTTTGGGTCGGGATGCTGGGCTGGGATCCCAGGGCTGGGATGCACCAGCAGAACAAGGCTTGTAAAACAATCTGCAAAATAATTCCCTTTTTCAGGCAGAGAAAGGGATGCTCGGAAACATCCCATGGGGGAAGGCGTTCGATGGGCTGCACTGTTCCACTGAGCCCAGAGCTCTCATCTCCACCGACCACTTCTCTCTTTTCATGTGGTCACTGCAGCCACCATCCATCCTTCTCGTGTCCACCGTAGGGTCCTGGGGCTGGACCTGTCCCCACCACCTGTTTTTTACAGGGCTTAGGAACAGCTTGGCTGTTATTTTCCCATTTTTTAGCCCCATTCACCCCAAACTCAGCAGTGCTGGCAGAGCCCTATCGCTCTGATGTTGATCACCTTTTTATTAGACATGCCTGAATCTTCGAATAAAAAATACATTGTGCTTAAAGACCCACTTAACATAATCCTTGGCTTATCCCTGAATCCCTCTTTTAACACCTCTGACGGTGCTGGACAATCCCATAAACTCTATTGAATCCTTCACCTAAAAACTTGCGCCCAATGCTCTTGCCCCAGCGTGGCAACAAGGGCAGATGTGACCGGCTGCCCAAGGAGGCTTTATTTTTTTTTAAGCTCGCTGATGGTTGCTTCTTGCCCCTGTGTTTTTTTATCCTCCTTTAAATTGTTCCGTTGTCAGATAATAATGAAAAAAAAATATATAGAAAGAAACGCAATGTTCGGCGGCTAACAGAGAACTGATGGGTTCTGATCCTCTGCCAATGAGATGAACAAGGAGGCTTCATCTCGAGCCGTAAATAAGGAAAGAGAGGGAGATGCTGAGAGGATCCAGCTGTGCTGGGGCTCGCTAGCTCTGCCTGTGAGCGGCATAACCCCGGAACGTCGTCCTTGCTTGGTCCTTGCTGTTGCTTTTCCCATCACTGCTTTTTCCCATGCCGTTCGTATTTGGGTTGTGCAGCCGAGTTGGTCCATCCCTGGAATCTCAGTGGTGATTAATGCAAAAATCATCACGTTTGGGCATCTTTCCAGGTTGGGGCAGTGCAGGAGCTGGTCTCCCCGGACCGGTGTTTGGGGGTTGATGCTGAATCGAGGTGCAGTGCCCGCAGGGCAGCATCCAGCCAGGCAGAGGAGGATCGCCGCTGGGGGGGTGAGATGCTGCTTTTGGGACCTGCGTCACCGTGACAGCACCCAAAGGCGTCACCTCTGGGTGACTTTGCACCCCTCTGCCCCTCTCATCTGAGCATCACCTCTGTTTTCCTCTCCCCGTATCTGCTGCAGTGTGCAATGTGCTCATATGTGTGGCAGCGGGATAACAAGCAGGTTTTTATGTATTTATTTTCATGGAAATAAAGCGCAGGAGCAGCTGCGCTTTTGGTACCTTCCCCACTTCAGATGGAGCAGTGGGCAGGGGATATCTCTTGAAACATCTTGAAGAGATGCCCAGGTGAAGAAAGGCATCAGATCAGCATCTTTTATCCTTTCTAAACCATGCTTTAGCTCTTTTTTTTTCTCCTCCCCCCTGGCTCTAGGTCCCAATACATTCCCATTCTGCTCCCGTTAGCTGCAGACCCGAAACATTTCCAACATTGCAGGAAGCTGTGAGCGGGAACTGTCTTATTTGGGAAAAGAATTGATCGATCTCTGGGTTTTGCCAGTTCAAAAGCTGGTTCCTTTTGTTTGTTCCTGTTCATCTCAAATGCCCAATGAGCTTTTTTTGTTGGAAACTGCCAAGCGCATCCTTTCTCCGATGGGGTTTGGAAAACCACCAAACCAGAGCTGTCAATGCTCAGAGGAGGACAAACAAGTGGGAGGAGAGCTGACCCTTTCCCTGTACATAAAAGTGAACAAAATAAACCCCAACAAGCTGTAAAACCAAATTAAAAATAATAAATAAATGCTGGGTACAATATTGTTCCCTCCTTTCCTTTCAGTCGGATTTTAAATGAAGGCTGGTTGCACACCCATCTCTGTGCTCAAGCTCCAGCCTGTCAGCACCGAGACATGATTATGAGAAATTTGAGCGATACCCAAACCCAAAGTCTGAAAATAAATGGCTTTTGTGAATTCGGATGTGATCAGAGACCCAAGAGGCCCCACCTGATTTACATCCCCCCTCCTTCAACCCCCCCCCACCCCGAGGCGATACCAGAGGAGACAGCACAGAGAGTTTTGGTGTAGAACTGTTTGGTTTTAATGCCTTTATTCTTTTTTTTTTTACATCAAAGCCATTTTATTGCAAGGTTTAGGGATGGGCAAATCCACGCAGCTGGGATGGCAGCTGGTCTGGGTTAAATGCTGAGTGGATGGACAGACAGACAGTGTATGGTACCCTGGAATATTTTTGGGTTAAAAGCAGTTTCTAAAAATCCCAGGAGCAGATATGATGCTCCCAGGCAGCTCTGGAAGAAGGGAAGGGACTGACTCAAGGGACCCTCATGTCCCCAATAATGGGATTTTTAAGTGTTTTGCACAGCAACGCCTGTGGATGCGGGGTTTAGGACTGCAGGGAAGCACAGAGCTATTCCCCCGCTTCACCCCCACCATCACAGAGGTCTTTCTGGGAGTTAAAAAAAAGAGATAAAAATAACCCAAAATGAGACAAGTAAGCCCCCTAAAGGGTGGCATGGGCTAAGCCTGCCCAGGCAGTAGCGAAGCAGCTGGGGAGCGACTGCGGCACCGGGGCCTGTGGATGCAGCCCCAGGAGCATTGCGGTGTGCCTGGAGGTGACACCGATGGTGCCGGTCCCTGAAGAGTCCCCGTGGCTGTCATGCTCCATGAAGGACAGAAACGGGAGGTTTCAGTGGGGGTGGCAGGGAGGGAACGAGCATAGCCCTAGTAACAGTGTTGGGATTTTACATTTTGAAGCGGAGCCGCTGCCTCAGACTCTTCCTTGCCAGCCCAGGAGGGAGGACCTGGGATTTTGCATCACTCTCACGAAATCCCTTTAAAATCCTGCTGGGGGAATTTGTGGGCACAGGGAGGTCAGTCTGAGCTGGCCGGGACAGTGCAGCCCTGCGGGGCCAGCCCAGGGGCTATTGGCTGCCTCGCTGGCTCCGGAGCATCTCCCACGGGGGCTGGGATGCTGCCATGAGCTGTGCCAGTGGTTTCACCTGCAAATTTGAGGAGATTGCATGCAGCTCATGGGAAATGCAGGGGTAGCTTGAGAAAGCTCCTTCTGAGATGGAGAGCAATGTTTCTCCTCGCAGTCAGTGCCTGGGGTGAAAAAATAGCAGTTTTCTGGATGCGTGTGGTCCTCAAACTCAGCCACGCATAGGGCATCTGTGAGGCTGTGCCACTGAACACTCAAAAACACGCTGTCGGAGCCGTGCCTGGGCGAGGATTTAGCTGTAGGTGTCGGGCACTGATCCTTGGGCTTCCCAATTCCCCGCGCAGAAACCCCAGCGCCCTTTGAGCACAAACCAGGAGGCAGGTTGGCAAGGGGTCGGGTCTTAAATAACATCTTCTAACATCTTCTAACATTTTCCTGGCTATTTCCTCAGGGAACTCTTGTTCACTCGTTGCATTGAACAGGAATAGGGAGGTTTATTTGGACGAAGTCACAGAAGTTATTTCATCCTTTCAGGCTGTGATAACTCATCTAATAGCCCCATTACATCTGGCCACGGCACCGCGTCGGGCGTCTGACCGCTCGGGGCTGGATGGACGGGGAGGAGAGCGGCAGGATGAGATAATCTATTTTGTCTGCTTTTTGGCATTAGTAAAAGGCAGGTGATTTGAGAAAATAGCAGAGACTTATTAGAGATAAAGAACTGGATGGGGGTGTAATAGGTGGAGGTATAGAAAAAGAAAGAGGGCGACGCAGGGGAAGAGGGAGAAAGACTGGTGTGAAGGGAAAAGAGGGAAAAAAAAGCAGAAGATAAAAATTTAGGTGGTGAAATTGCTTAAATTTCAGTGCAGGCTGCTGGGGGTCATGTTCCTGCAGCTCTGCAATAGCTGTTGCCTGCAGGGAAGGGACTGCTGGGAGCGATGCCCGGGGAGGTGCTGGCCCTGCGCCCTGTGGGTTTAATGGGGAAAAATGGGGAATTATTGTGCTGGCAGCAAAATGTGGTATTCTAAAGATAAATTAAACGTTAAAGGGTTTTGGCATGGAAAGCCCCGGTCAGTGTGGAGATGCTCGTCTAGCTGGTCTGGGTGAGGCCGGCGGGTGCTGCAGCTCCATCCCGTGGGTGCTGGGGTAAGGGCTCGCAGCAGCCCCTCTCCCTCGATCTGCCTTTTTACGGAGATAACTGAGAGCAAAAAAATCCTCCCCAAGGTACTGCTGATTCCTAAGACACTCAAAGCCCCAAGCCCCAGCTTTTTACCCCCAACCTGGGGGAACCCAAGAGACGTGATGAGGCTGTGACGGATGCATTTGAGGCTGCTGTTACCGAACACCCTGGAGCCATTTATCCTTCGAATGGGAGGGACGGTTTCAGTCGAGACCATTTGCAATCACAGCAAGGCCTATATTTTTCCTGCAAATGACTATACTTGAAGAGTGATTACTTCATTTTAACTCGATTGCTCCTGCAGGCGCTCGGGGGCTGATGGCAGCGAGGAGATGGGGCAGGGGAAGGGCTGGGGGACCGCAGGCTCATCCTGCGCGGTGCTGAGTGCTCGCTGCCCCCCGACCCCCTCAGCTTTCACTTAGGGTGGAAGGAGATGCTTGGGGAGGGATCAAGGATGGGATCTGCACCCCGAGAATGGGATGGAGCTTGGTCCTGATGGGTCGTCACCGGCTCCCTCCCTGTAGCTGCATGGAGCAGTGCTGTCCATCCGTCTGTCCTTCCTTCCTCCCTCCTTCCCCCTGTCCCTCCTTTCTTCCCTCCACGCAGGATTAGTGCCGTGCCATGCAGGATGGGTGATGTGCTGTGCCACCCCCAAAACCATCCCTGTGCCCCTGCCTGCAACCCCTGGCCCTGCCCTGGCACCGCTGCGAGGCAGGTCCTCCCCCCCAGCTCTGGGAGGTGGTGAGAGGCCCTTTGCCAAATTTTCCTCCCTTTCAGACCAGTGACACAAACGGGATCTGAGCTGGATGTGTTGGAGGGGGAACTGTCCTCACCCAGAGCCACACGGGCAATTCTTGCTTGTCCCCAAACCTGCTGGCAATATGAACGCAGCCCCTCCTCCATGCACACATCCACTTGACGCATCCCCTCTGTGTATGGATACGTCCCCTCCATGCATGCATACATCCTCTCCATGCATGCATACATCTCTGCCATGCACCCCTCCATGCATGCACACAGCCTCCACGCAACCCTTCCATGCATCCATACATCCCCTCCATACATCCCCTCTATGCACCCTATCCCTGCACCTTCTTCACGCATACGGCCTCTCCACGCACCCCCTCTGTGCATACATCCCCTCCGGGCACCTCCTCCATGCAGGCAGCAGCACTGCCATCCCGGGGGGGGCTCCTCCAAGCCCCTTCCCCTGGGGAAGGAGCCCCCCGGGAGCTGATGGCCGCCCGTGCCGCCCTGCCCTGGGCCAGCGCCAGCCCTTTGCAGGGAACAAGGCGCCTTTGTGGAGCCCACATCTCCCTCCGGCTCCTCTCATGCAAAATTCGGGCCGCGTCCCCACAACGGGAGTGGCAGGTCCAGGGCGCATTAATAATCCTCGTTAAGCAGCACGGATGTATTACCAAATTAATCCCAGAGCTCACCCGTGGAGGTTGCGGTTGGGAATTTTCCCTTTGTGATTTGGGCTGTGGGGTGACAGAGCAGGACGATGACACGCTGGGGAATTGGGGACAGTTTTGTTGCGACATGCTGGCTGCAAAAAAAACCCTTCCCATTTCAGTTTGTGAAGCAGTTGGTTTGGAAACACAATTTCGAGGTTTAAAAGGCCGTGGGAAGTGTGGTGCATCGCTGGAAAAGGCTTGTGTGGCTTAAAAGCTCTGTGTTTCCAGGTTGTTTTCCCCCAAATCCTGGAAATGTCCTGCTTCTGCTTGGCCACAGCTGCATTTCCCCTCCTGAACTGAGATGTTGTTCAGCTGCTGGAACCTCCCCACATTCCTCCCCGGACTGTCCCCAGCTCATCCCTTGGGCACTGCATGACCCAGGTCCTCTTCGCAGCAGGATTTTGGGGGACTTTTCCCTTCCCTGGGGACCGGGGCGGGGGGGGGAGGCTGCAGAACCAGCACTGTGCCAGCCCTCTCCTGCCTTCGCTGCTGAGCATCTAAGCAGCTTAATTCCTTTATCGGGCATTATTTTAACAGGCTTTTAGCGTCGCCGGGAGAAGATTTGTCAGGATCACTCCATGCCCGGCTCGGGGCTGGCGGGGTTTGGAGAGAGGTGTCCATCACGCTCTGCTTTCACCCCGAAATGGTCCTGGGTGCTGACTGGGGGATGTGTGTGACATGGCCGGTTTGTTCCCGGAGCCCTGGGGACAGACACATCCCTGTGAGCAA
Source organism: Pandion haliaetus (assembly GCA_013401275.1). Classification (NCBI taxonomy): domain Eukaryota; kingdom Metazoa; phylum Chordata; class Aves; order Accipitriformes; family Pandionidae; genus Pandion; species Pandion haliaetus. The sequence goes on along the minus strand of VYZV01043626.1, from coordinate 2,086 downwards.
GTGCCACCGCGGTGCTAACCTGGTTGGGGGGGCTGTTGGGAGCAACTGGGGGGAACTGGGAATTGGAGGGAACATGTTGTGCACCCCCATGGCACAGGGACGGGTGACACTGGGGACACTGCCAGGGGTAGTGTTTGGGACTGGCAGCTCTGGGGTGACCCCAGCCCTGCTGAGCCCCTGCCCCGGGGAGCTGCTGCGGCCTGGGAGGAGGAGGAGGAGGCGGAGGAGGAGGGAGGGAGGGGCTGTGCACCATCCCCGGGTCAGAGCAGTGTCCCCGGGTCAGAGCAGTGTCCCCGGGGCTGTGTAGTGTCCTGAGGGCTGTGCAGTGTCTCCACATCAGCGCAGTGTCCTCAAGGGAGTGCAATGTCCCCGGTCAGTGCAGTGTCCCCAGGCTGCACAGCGTCCCCGGGTCAGTGCAGTGTCCTGAGGACAGTGCAGTGTCCGCAGGCTGTGCAGTGTCCCCAGGCTGTCAGCAGAGCCACCCATCGCTGGCAGACTCCTTTCCTCCGATGGCACCAGCGCTGGGGCTCTGGGTAGGGGACACCTCACACCTCACCCATGGAGCCATGGGGACAGGACCGTCCCCGGGGCAGGACCACGCTCCCAGGCTGGCCCAAACACAGACACCACCCAACACCCCCACGACCCCCATCCACAGGCACCCCTGGCCCTGCTGTAGCCTTCCTCCCCTCCTTCTCCTCCTCCTCCTCCTCCTCCTCCTCCTTCCCGCGGGGACAAAGGCCCTGCGAAACAGGCTGTACACTTTTAGCTCCGATTTAGCCGGTGCATCCCGGGTTTTCCACGTCCAGTAAAGCCATCCATCCTCCCGTCCCAGGGAGCACCCGCCATGATTTACTCAGCAAAAAGCTTTTCAGCTCCCAGGAAAAATTCAGCTTTGAAATGAAATTGCAACGACGCGGCTGGGGCTGGGATTAAAACCATCGCAGCGATGGCCTTTCTTCATCGGGGGAAAAGCAGCGTTGGGGTGCCCGGTCCCTCGCCCATACCCCAGGAACCGGCTCTGGGGCAGGTGGGTGGTTTGTCCTCCCCGGTTTTCCCGGCAAGGGTTTCTCCAGGGCTGGATTTGTCCCCAAATAAATAAGCCAGCCAGATGGGGAGAAGTGACATGGCACCATTCCCCGGGATGAGCCAAACTTGGACGAAGCTTTTTGGTGCTGGCGGGCGGCGTTGTCCCACTTCCAGGGCTGGGAGCTTCCCGGTGCCTTCACTGGGCTCGGCGACACCCGGGTACTGTCCCCCGTCCGCCCCCCCCCAACCCTGCTGGGTGCTGACACTGGGTGCTGCCTGGTCTTGTGGGACAGGGCTGCATCATCGCAGGATGCTGCTAACACCGGGGCTTCTCCCTGTGTGATTTGGGGTAAAAAATCCCAGTATTTCCAGCGCTGTTCCCTCCACCTTCCAAACTGTCATCTGCCCAAGCCGTTTCCCACCCTGGAGTCACAGCTGGG
>VYZV01043608.1:22382-36730 GCA_013401275.1 Pandion haliaetus | reverse complement strand
TTACTTTTTTTTTTTTTTTTTTTTTTTTTTCCCCTGCTACAATGACACTACCCGTGCGCACAAGCAACCACTATATAGCCTTGTCATATAGGATTTTGTTTCTCGGGCTGGGATTCTGAGGTGAAGTATTGGTTTTATATGCACTGGTATCTACTGCGATCTGTTCATCTATTGCTGCACACTAACATTTCACAGGAGTTTACTTACTTCTCTTTTAATGAAGATAAAGGATACTTCCATTGAAAAATTCATTAGCCAGAACTAGAGGTCCTGCAAGGCTTAAGAAAAAGTATGAGATCAGATTCATGAAGGAAGAGCTTGTTTCCAAAGTTGCTGGATTTAATATGTATAGATCTTTGTATTGATGAATAAAGTTGGACTTTTTTCTTTCTTCTTTTTTTTTTTTTCTCCTCTAGATATGTTGACACTAAACAAAACCAATATTCTGCTATAGGGATTTAGAATGCATTTCATGTAAGTGCTGTAACATTGTTTTATTTTTGAATGATCCATGAGAATAAGGAATATTCTGAGAACCAACCTTTGGCTTATTTTATACCATAAAAATGCCAAATTGTATCTTCCCTACTGTGCACTGAAGCCTCTGTGTGCTCTCTGATTGCTGCTGAAAGATGAGTTCTGAAACTCTTATCTGAGAACAAAGACAGTTTTTTGGAGTTTTAACTGAAACACCAGCTTTTTCAATTCATTAAATAACTACAAAATTTGGGAAAATGAGCTTGTACCTCTTTCAGTTCATTTCCAACTGTTTAAAGTGTGTTTTGCTTTTAAAAAGGAGGCCTTTTAATCATACGTGAATTGCTAATGTAATGCATCAGTGCTGTTTCATGTCAGATTAGAGAGAACAGAAAACTGGCTAAAAACAAGTGGATAAAGGAAAGGCAGCATGTGTAGATAAAATACCTCAGTACATTAAACAGCATGTCTATTTTAGATCTTAAAGTTTTGTCTTTTATGAACAGGTATACTTGGAGACCTCATATAAAGTAGATAATTCTGACTGCGTATATTTGGAGAAAGCTATCCAGCTATGCTTCTGTGTGCATGACTAATCAAGGAAGATGTAGATCTTCTTTCCTTGTCATCTGTGGTCAATAGCCCTTAAATAGTATCTCTGCTCTGACATGTATTAGTGCCTCAAACAACACCAAAATGATTGCACAGGCTCTGTGTAAAACCCCAAATACTAATCCTCCCCTCAGTGACCTTTAAAACTTCAGGTGCAGTAAGATGAGCCAGTTGAAAGGTTTTTGGCTGGTAGTGTGTCCCCATGCAATCTCCCATGGATTCAATTGCTCAAAGGATAGAAGTGCGACATGAGTGAGTGAGATTGTTTGACAGGAATGAATTGCCTTAAAACTGGCTGGCAATGGAATGATGCGGTTTTATTAGTTGAAGAGGACAGAATCACAGTGTTTGTTTCTGCTGTACAAATAAGCTTTTTCCTTGCTTGTAGACTTGTGATATCCAGGTTTGTGTTCTGGAGAAAATGATTGGTGAAAAAAAAATCACAGAAATTATATTTTGATGTTTAATTATCTCCTTAAAAACTTGGACTTTGGGAGTTTAACTGCTTGGTGTTAGCCATATGCATCTGCACGTGGAAGCCAATGTGGAGGTTAGTCCTGATCTTGAGAGGAACACAACATTCATGACTCTCTGGAGAGACAGGCAGCTATTACACAAGTACCTAAACAAGGAATTTATAGAAGTAGATGCATTTGAAATCATTGTCCTTACCTTTTTCTAACCTGTTCCACATATAACAGTTACAAGACAACACTGTTTGTACTTGGGCAGTGTTGTGTTTTAACTGCAGCCAGCAACTAAGCACCACGCAGCTGCTTGCTCACTTCCCCCTCCCCAGCCCAAGTGGGATGGGGGGAGAGAATCGGGGGGGAAAAGGTAAAACTCATGGGTTGAGATAAAGACAGTTTAACAGGACAGGAAGGAAGAGACTAAGAATGATAATAATAAAATGACAATAATAATAATTAAAGAATTGGAATATACAAAACAAGTGGTGCACAGTGCAATTGCTCACCACTTGCCAACTGATGCCCATTTAGTTCCTGAGCAGTGATCCAACCCCCTGGCCAAGTCCCCCCCAGTTTATATACTGGGCATGACATCACATGGTACGGAATATCCCTTTGGCCAGTTCAGGTCAGCTGTCCTGGCTGTGTCCCCTCCCAACTCCTTGTGCCTCTCCAGCCTTCTTGCTGGCTGGGCATGAGAAACTGAAAAGTCCTTGACTTAGACTAAGCACTATTTAGCAACAACTGAAGACATCAGTGTGTTATCAACATTCTTCTCATATTGAACCCAAAACATAACACCATACCAGCTGCTAGAAAGAAAATTAACCCTCTCCCAACCGAAACCAGGACAGGCAGAAAACAGTTTTAAAAGTTTTATTTGACTTATTCTAAGGGGATGCATGCAATGTCTTACTCCACAGGGAAATGTGTATACTACATCTGTTGCATATTACTTATTTTGATTTGGGTTTTAGGATAGCATTTGAAAGGAGAAAAAATTAATATTAACATGGGAAGCAAAAGTATGCAGAAAAAAAGAAATCCAATCAGATAAAAACTGTTATCTCTTTCCATTATTAATGAGACCTGGGCAAATGCTTCCAGTAGACAGCAGAATGCCTCAGGACCAGATTGGAAAATAAAACACTACAGCTTGAAATCATCACTGAGGCCATTCAAGCTGACTTTGCTTAACTGCAATCTGCAAATTACTTGAGCAAATATTTCCATTCCAGAAATCTGCAAGTTATTGACCATGTGATATTAAAGGCAAAGGTATAGTAGGGGCGAGAGAGAACAACTTGGAACAAGAGATGCTAACAGAGCTTTCATCTGTACCAAACATTTCATAATATGCAATTATATCACACAAACGCTTTTTTTTAAAACAGCATTTTTATCATGAGAACAGCCTAATTGCTAGCTTCCACTGTACAAAAAAAATAGTAGTAGTGCACTTACTACACTGATCTTGTGCTTTGATGCACAAAATTGACCTTTTATAAAATGTCACAGTGTTTGAGTCTCAGACTTATTTGTGTGCATTTTTATAATACATAACAGGGAGGGAAAATAAGTTGTTTCACTTAAATGTTTCAATTACTTTTTTTAACATAGCAATTTTATCCATTTGACAACCTCTGACCTTTAACCGCTGTGACTTAATAGGGTATCTTACAAAGCTACTAACGATTTTTTAAGACACTATGTTGTCAGTGGGTTGCATCTGAGCTGAGGCTTTGCAAGGTGTTGAGGGCAGAAGAGATGTTATTAGTACACAACTTCTTCTCAATGCTGCTCTCTTCCCACTAGATGTTTCTAGCAAACTAAACAGTGCTGGCTCCTCCCACTCTACAACCCTCTGGGATGCTACAGTGTTGTTATACAGAGCCACGCTATGGGCACCTTATAGCGGTCAGCTAAGGAACAGATAAACTTGCTGGCCTGGCATTTTGGCAAAGTCTCTAAGCTACCTATTGCCCAGTGATAAGTGGAATGAAATTACCTGCACTTACTTCCGGCTACACCAGCCTTTCAGCATTTAACAGGATGTTATTTTTCACGGTTTTGATGAATTATTTAGACCATGTCACTGATTTCAGTGGAACTGGAATTTGACTTCTAAATGTGAGTGGTGTTTGGAGGTCTCAGACTTTGCTCCACACACGAGGTCACAACCTCCTCCTCTGAAATAGATTGTTACAATAACGATCCAAGTGTTTACTTATTGGAAAAAAGTTTTGCAATCATCTGTGGGAACAAGTAGGTTTCAGTGACAGCTGAGATGCTGCTGCACAGGTTGACATCCTCCCTTTCTCCCACAAGAAACTTGGGCTTTATGACCCATGCCAGTTTGGACATGTTTTATGTATCTTTGTATTTGGGATTTAAGATGTTCATGAGGAAGATGTATTTGGAGAAAAGATGAAAAAGTCTGTGTCTTTAGTCCCCACAGAAGGAGCACGCTGCTTCTGTAATAAGGGAGTCTTTGAAAAGTGGCTTTGAAGAAGTCTTATGCTTTGAGCATAGTGGGTGTTGAAGTAAAGGCAGTGACTGAATTCCTGAGGAAAGTGGTTTTACAGAGACACCTCTACGCTCACAGACGTTTGAAAAAATCACTTATTCCTCTCTTGGCAGGGAGGAATGTCACTAGCCCTGAACTGGTATCATTAAATGTGAGGCTCATGTGGGTACTTAAAGATGCATTCCTTTTTAGGCAAAAACACAACAGGAACATTGCAGGAAAAGCTTCACTTGGACACATTCCAGCTTCTCTCTCGTTAAAGTATTTCTGTCTTTCCTTAACTGTGATGGGAGGTCAGGAGAAAGAGTCTACTTCCCAGTCACCTGCTTAAGTTTTCCCCTCATGAAGCATAAATCACCTGGTATGCAGCTTTCAGAGCACTAGGCACTCCACAGCCACTAAGAAACAGTCTTGGTTTGTTTGCTTTTCAGTGGTTTGATGAATAACGCTCAAGTAGGGAAGTGATTGCTTTGTGGAAAGTCTGCGTGCAAGATGTTCTGGACGTCTTTCTTTCTAAGCAGTTTAGCCAGCTGAAACATATTATCCGAATAATAAATTTGAATAACCTTTGTTTTTCAAACAAAGATTTTGACCATTTTGAAACCAGTTTTGGAGAAAATGCTTTGAGCTTAATTTATGTCATCGTTTTAAGCATATGATATCAATGTGTGAAATGCCACATGGCAGTAACTTCCTCTAGCATCTATTAATAATGTTAAGATGATTAGATAGAGGCTCTCATCACTAATATTGACTGTTAAACTTCTTGCTTATGAAAAAAGGGCTGGTGAACTACTTGCTCCTGCAGACCCTGCTTAAGCAAAGCTGGAATACTGAGTTCCCAGGAGGAGACCTCTTGGACAATCTCACACATGGCAAGTTTTCTCTTCCTTGTAAATTAAACTTCATAAACGTAGTCAGGCTCTAGTGATGCAAATGAGTAATAAAAAATGAAATAGCAAGTACAGTCAGTCTCTTTGACTCTCATGACAGCTTTTCAAAGAAAAACCTTGAAGTTGAATTTCATTTAAGGAGTGACTCCTGTTTGTTAATGCAGTAAACATAAGTGATGAAAGAGGAAATTTCAGTTATACAGATATTGCCAAAATACTAAGTGCTTCATAACTTAAATATTTCAGTGTTGTGGGAGGTAGAAATCTATGTTCCAGTAAAAGATATATATATTTTATGCAAGCCATATTTGCTTGTCACTTGTGATTTACAGAAATGAAATGTTCTGCTTGATTCAAACACACTTATAATATTTAATTCACAAAGGTACTGAAATTTCACTTTTACTTAGGAAAAAAAAGTTCAAAATCCTGTGTAAAATGACGTTTCTCATCTCCGCATTGCTCTAATGTTAGAGCTACTAGGGAAAACATGTTTGTAGGTCAATGCTCTACAGGTAAAAAGCGAGATGGATGCTAACTGGTATGGTTATAGACTCCCTAACCTCTCCAGCAAGCAAGATGAAGTTAGGGAGAAAAGAGGGCTGATTAATCATGTGTTATTTCAATCTAGCCAAGAATACTGTATTAAAGATTACATTTTGCATCAAACATTATCTCTTTTGAATGCCTTTTAGAAGTATTGATACCTATCTCTGTCTCACTGCTTTTCATTGTTCTGACTTCTGCATCTTGCGTTGTTTTTATGATTAACTTTTAAGCCTTAGGACTATATGTATTTTTTCAATGTCCATCATTCTGTTTGTTCTCCTTTTCCTAGAGAGTAAAAGTGCTGTGCTGTGCACTGTTTTATGCAGTTTTATTCTCATTCTTCCTCATACTCCAGACCAGCTGAGCAACTTCTACGTGGAATTCAAGGATATGGTGCCTCATCTAGTCACAAGCGTGATACCTTGTGCTGCTTTATAGCTTGATAGAAGTGTGCAACTACTTGTGGTTTTGACTATATTAATAGCTCTTGAGTTTGTATCAGCAGTTTTGATTCTATCAAGCAGGAACTTGAAGGGAGAGTGGGGCCTATTTGCCAATCTGATACTGGGAACAGAAGCTGGATCTTCAGATAGCTTTTCTTATTGAATGTTGTTTTATCTTATTGTTTACAGTAAGGGCCTGTTTCTTGCATAAAGATTTTAAAGAAATGAGCAGTAGTGGCATTATTTAGGGAAATTCATAAAATAAACAATTTGAAAAAGCCGATGGAACAGCATTAGGGTGAGAGGAAATGGCCTCAGGTTGCAGCAGGGGAGGTTTAGATTGGATATTAGGAAAAATTTCTTTACTGAAAGCGTTGTTAGGCATTGGAACAGGCTGCCCAGGGAAGTGGTTGAGTCACCATCGCTGGAGGTATTCAAAAAGCATGTAGACAGGGCACTTCAGGACATGGTTTAGTGGGCATGGTTGATGGTTGGACTCGATGATCTTAGTCTTTTCCAACTTAAACGATTCTATGATTAAGCAGCCTGTTTCAGTATGTGGACCGCTTTGCCTGTCAGCATTGCTGAATATGCTGTCTGCAAATTGCTCATCTGGACCAGTCTTGGATTTAAAACTGGTACTAGGGTTGCACTGGATTCACCTTTGCTGACTGACAGTTTTTGAACAGAAGTGTCACCGAGCTCACGTGAACAGTTTAGTGGAAGAGAATGGAATGTTTCCTCTCTTGTTAAGGTTCTCCCATGAAGATGCCACTTGTTTGCTGAAAAATTAATCCATGGCAAGTTAAACTAGGACAGGTGACACAGAAAACAGATCTGGTAAATGCTCCTAAGCTGTTAAGAGGTTACAGCCTGATGTAGTTTAAATAGCAGCCCTCTGATGTTAGTTTTTCCACTAACACCGGAGAGCTGCGGTGGTCTAGTATGAGATTTAAGGCTTCAAGAAATTACCTGTGCTGTCTCCCACATACATAGTGAAGGCAAAGGAAGCAATGGACCTGACTCTTCATGGTGAAGAGACCAAAACAGCACCATGGCAGAAATCAAACAAACATGAGTCCTCTTAAACAAGGAACTTACAGGAGCAGGGAGGAGATGAGTAAAAAGGAAGAGGAGTCCAAATGATTTGCAGAGATGGAGAGAAAGCTTTAGGGAGAAGGATGTTATGAGCTGCTAAAGTACACACGCTACAAATTGTGTATGCTACTCAGTGGTGACATTGACTTGGAGAAGATGATTTTGGTGTATGCAAACCCCAGGTAAAGGCATTTGGGCAATTTTCTTTTAAGCCATTGGGAAGGATGCCCAGAGTCAACTTTAGTTCTCTGCTTTTTACTCATACTCTTTCCTGGGCATGGGGCTTCAATTTATGTAAATTTGAGAGTAGCTGCAGCATGGTCAGTACCTGATTTCCCCTGGCCCGCCCCCCCCCCAGCTGAACCTCTGGTTCACGAGGTTGCAGGACTGGTTTTGGACCACCAGAGGGGTCAGCCCACATTCAACTAGGCTATGGCTGTACTGATGAACTTGTGCCTCTAAGCAGTACCTACTGCCTGCTCAGAGCTGCAGCAGTGCCCCCAGACCCATAAGCTTGCCTGATCTGAATAACTACAGTCACAGAACCTCCCCTCTTTAGATCTGTCCTGTGGCTTAAGGTGTAGGAGTCTCACCAAACACAGCTCCTGGCGTGGGCTAATATTTTTTGACTAGCATCCTAAATTGCCACAGAGAGGTAACTAACTCCACAGTATTGAAGCTTTTCTGCTCTTATAGGTGGGGAGAAGGGAAGATGCCTATAAAGTACTAAGTCATGCTATCTTAAGAGAAAACAAGTGTTTCAGATAGATATCTTCTCTAACCTGCTATCCTTCCATCTTTTCTCCTTTTGCCTTTTTCCTAATATGCTACAGCTTTTGAAATATAGGCAGCATTATTCCACAGCTCATTCTGTTCTCTTACAAAAATTTATGCTCTTCATCAGTATTTTGGTTTTGTAGTTCAATAAAGTATCATCTACAGTAAAACAGCACTTGAGGGTCCTGTTTACTACAGTTGTAATGGGCTGCTGACTCTTAATTCCCTTTTTATCTAACATTAATTCACTCCTTTTATTCCAACCTAAGTGGAAAATCAAAATATCAGTTTTGGTTTTGTTTTTAACTTTACTGACAGATCTTATTGCTAGAGAAATGCACAATAAAGCTTCTCCCATCTTTTTAACATATGATATTTTAGATTTTGTAAACTCAGTTAACAAAATCTTGTTTAAATAAAAAACTGGGTTCCAGATGCAGTGAGTCACCAAGTAGCATTTTTTTAATGTCAACATTCAAATGATTGAAAATTAATTAATTTAATTCACAGTTGTCCATGTGGTAATAAATTAAAACTGTGGGCAGGGAATTTCAAAACTACTTTTTACTTTATCTTTCTTCTGACATATTTTTCTCTTGATTACTGTCGGTTTTTCTTGCATTAACTAAAGGCGCTTGAAACATGAGTCTATGTAATAGTAAGACTAATTACAGATTATTTGGAACAGCTCATGATAGATGTAGTGATGGACAAAACCCCCAAAATACATTCAGAACTGAGGCACTGCAGAACATCAGGTACTTGGATATCAGACTAGCACACTGGAATTGCAGAGAATACTGATAGGAGGATGTACCAATTCTAAAATTTTAGATAATGGAATTATTGTTTCATACAGCTTTGTTTTCCAATGCTGTGATTCAAAGATACGTACACTAAGGGCTAAAGCAGAAAGGGGGAACTACAGCATTATGTTGGGAACATACATACCTTTTTGCTAGAGCATCCTATCCCAGCGTAGAAGGTGATTTAGTTTGTAAATTGAATTGGAACAAAGTGCCTGTGTGATGAATAATATCGCAATTAATACAGATGTTTTATTTAAGCTGCCCTGACTGCTTTGTTAAATTCAGCATGCTAAAACCTGTCCTTAAATCCCATTGTACATGATTGTGTTGGCTTCCATGGAAATTTGCCTGCAAGCAGAATTTAGCCCTGTGGCTTCATGAGGGACTGCAAATACTTTAGGAGATACAACCTGTGAGTTCTGAATGAAAAGTAAAAAAAATCTGTTGCTTAGAGTCTGCCAAAACTCCAAAAAGTTACTGTTTCATGGACACTGATCAAACAAAAGCTCCTGCAGCACTGAATTGCTTGCGGGTGTTATCAGAGATTCATTGACAGGCAAATGCTGACAATGTGATTTTAGTTAAAGGAGGAGTTGGACAAGCTGTTAGCGTCGCTACTAAAAGCATAGCCTCAAAAGCAGCAGAACTATAAGTGTTAGACTACCTCAGGTATTTTAAGCAGTTTTTCATCAATGGGTGCTCAGTCTCTGCAGTGCTTCTTTGTAGCACTCCAAACAATGAAGGGATGAAAAACAAATTAATTAAAACTGCCACATTTCTAGCCTCCTGCCTTCACAGAACACCACAAACCTTTTGGCACAAAGCAGTTCTACAAGTCTGTCTCCACAGCTTGGCATCAACTTTCTCTTGCTCACAGTTATGGTGTCAGCACTCTTGGGATCGGGGAAACTTCACCATCATGGCAGAAATTTTAATTCCTACTTTTCCCTGGTCTGCTCTGTGTTCTGTCAAAGCCGTTCCCTGAAAGCTGTGAATTTATCCATGAAGCTAGGAAAGGTAGGAACTTGAAGCTAAAAATCTGAGGTGGTATTATTTAAGTTGCCCATCAGCAAAAAGACTTTCTACAGTCAGTGATGTAATTTTCCTGTAATAGAGATTAGCCGTGTCTGCTGGCTGTCAGGTGTCATCCCTGTTAGAGGGGTACGACAAAAGTACAAGACAACAGCATGCCTCTGGAAAGGATAAAGCTAATTTTTAACTTCAACAGTAGCTGCAGTCAAGCTTTGTGGCAAACAATCTTCAAAAAATGTCCTATACTGCATATCTGTGAAATTTATTTTTCCCTTTTAAACAACACAAACTTCAGAAACTATCAAGGCATAACCATTTCACTTTTCATCTTGCTGACTTCTACTGCCTTTCATGTGGTTTTTGTGTTTTGAGTGATTCAGTAAACTTAACAGAAAATTAAGGGAAAAACAAGGTGGATTATCTCCATGAAAAGTTAGGGAAAGGATTACTGAGTGGAATCAAAATGGCCTAAAGAATGGCAGCATGTAGAACTAGAAGTGAGATAAAAGAAAAAGCTGTAGGAATAAGAGACTGGAAGAGTGTTGGACTGGATGAGTTTTCCAAGAATCAGGTTGCTCTGCTGTGCCCGTGACAGACTGTAGCCCCATGCAGTAACAAAGCCTTCCAGACTGGGAGTCTAGAACCTTCTGGAAATCTAGTCCAAGAGCTCATCCTCTTTATGCTTAGATTTCCCTGCCCTCTGGATCTCCCTGCTGCAGTATCAGTCCATTAGTCCTTGTTCTGTCCTCATAGGAGAACCCCTTTATAACCACTTTTATGTATTTAAAGGTGGCCTTTTGTGTTCTCTGATGTTCAGCCTTTCTTGAAAGGTCATGTTTTCTAGATCTCTGCTCATTTCCTGTGCTCTCCTGGTTATTCCCGCTTGGGGAAAGAGACCTCTTTCTCTCCTGGTCACCATCACGCCCCAGCTCCACCTGTTTCAGGTCTTTATGGCGTGTTACGTTCTGTGGGATCTGGAGCCTGTGCTAAAAAGTGATGTTTTGCTGTAGCTATGATTGACCAAAGACACAGGCAGAATGAGATCTGCAAATAGAGGTAATGCCTTTGAGATATTTTTTAGACTGACAGTATTTTTTGAAAGATGAGGCAAGCTTGTGTGCCCACAAAGACTCAGGCCCTACTTTTTAGTTACTGCTTCATACCACTTTTTTTTTTATCTTCCATGCTATATCATGGCATGGAGATATATACATATATAGCTGTTATGGGTTTGTGTGGCGCGGTTTTCTTTGGTCGTGGGGGAGGGGGCTGCAGAGGTGGCTCCTTTAAGAAGCTGCTAGAAGCTGCCCTGGCGCCAAAGAGTCAGACCCGCCTCTGGCCCAGACAGGGAGTGACGGTGGCAGCGCCTCTGGGAGAACATATTTAAGAAGGGGAACCGGCAGTGTGGGGGTTGGGAAACGTGAGAGGAACATCTCTGCCGATACTGGAGTCAGTGAAGAAGGAGGGGGAGGAGGGGGCGCCTGAGGAGGCTGATGGCCCTGCAGCCCATGGTGAGACGGCAGGCTGTCCCCCTGCAGCCCATGGGGGTGAACGGTGGAGCGGAGGCTCCCGAAGGTGGCCGTGACTGCATGGTAGAAACCANGCCAGGGGAGTTCGGGAAGAACTGAAGCCCGCGGAAAGGAGTGGCAGAGACAATGTGTGGGGAGCTGACCTCAACCCCCATCCCCTGTTTCCCTGCGCCACCGGGGGGAGCAGGGAGAGAGAACCGGGAATGGAGCTGAGCCGGGAAGGCAGGAGGGGTGGGGGGAAGATGTTCTGATGTTTGGTTTCCCTTCCTAATACCCTTGGTTTTGATTTGATTTGTAGTAAATTAAATGGATTTTGTTTCTTCCCCAAGTTGAGCCTGTCTTTTGCCCGTGACCACAAGTGGGGAGTGATCCCTCCCAGTCCTTGTCTCGACCCACGAGCCTGCCTTTGGATTTTCTCCTCATCCCAACGTGGCCAGGCGCGGGGGTGGGGGGTGAGTGAGCTTCTTCGTGGTGCTTTGTTACCGGCTGGGCTGAACCCGAAACCACGACAATAGCACAGATACCATCCAACATATAAGATTTGTAGTATCCATGGTGGTCTAAGTAAGTAATTGTCCTTCCAAGATCAAGGAGGGCTTACACATCTAAAGGCTCGTCTAATTCTTCCCTCTGCACAAGTTAGTCTAATAAATGACATCTCTTCCGTTTGTAATCCTTGTTCTGCATGAGAATTTAGGGATTTTGTGTGCCCTATTACGGCCATTTCATAAATTTATCTGATCCATGATTGGGGAATGGCTTCTTGTTTTTCAGTTAGATTGAAATTACTCTTAACTCAAGCAAAGTTAAGGTAAAGTGTAAATAAAACATCCAAAATAGAGAAGACAGGCCTGATCTACTCATCATTAAATCAGAAGTTGCTGAATCTCAATTATTCAGGAACTGGTTGTAGGTTTTTCCCTGACATGGGAATGACTGTCCCTGACATTTTCTCAGAAGCACAAATGTCTCTTCACCAGCCAGGTGTCATCTCTCATTCTTTAATGGCTGAACAAGTCCCTGGGTGAGAAAGGGGTACAACTCCTCTGCTGATCCAGTGCACACTTCACGGTCACTCTGCTTGATGATGCCAGAGGATAGGATTCAGTGATGTAGGTGGGCTGATCTAGTGGCCTGTTGCTGTCAGACACAGAAGTCTTGTGCTCGTGCTGTCTCTCTTCTTGCTCCCGTTTCTAGTGCTGATCCCAGCACCCAACAGACCATTTGGGGAGCCACAGAAAACTACCCCAGGAACAAAGCAAATCAATCTTTCTGTGGTCTGAGGAAGGGGGATTGGCTCGGCTCGGCTTGGGGGGGGGACAACTGCCACAGCTGCAGCAGGAGCACAGAGGAGCAGGAGGATGCAGCTGGGTGCAGAGCCCATGCGGAGCAGGAGGAGTGGTCCATGGGGCCTTGAGCCTGTCCGTCAGCTCGGCTGTGCTGATGAACAGTGTGCACCCTGTGCTTTCTTTCAGCCTAAACTTCAGCAAGAGCGGCCGACACAAATATTTAACGGTGATAGCTGTCAGCAGCTTGTTACTGGCTCTTGCTGGAAGACCAGGCACACTGGTGATTGATTTGGAGGTGACTGCCAAGCGTCTTTCTTCCCAGAGTACTGTAACCCCTTGGCTGACACTGTGGGCTAGAAAGGGTGAGTAGGGACAGGGGTCTTAGCTCTGAGGCAACGTCTTGCCCTGTGGTGCAACAGGGGCACTGGCCAAGCTCAGAGGGCGTGAGAAGTATTGACCACTTCACAGGGGACTGGGATGGGCTTAGATGTCATTTTGGATGTGGTAGAACAGCTTCTTGCTTTAATAGGGCTTTTGTAATCTCAGGGGAAGTTTAAATGTGTTTTCTCTAGAGACAAATATTTGCTACATGGAATGAGGTTTACGTGCTTGTACAGAAAAAGCTAAGAAAGTAATTTTTATCTGTTTTTAAGTATGAGATTCCAGGCTCTCCAGGGATACGTAACAGTAAATAAAATCTATAAATGAACATAAAAATTCTCTTGATCAAGAGGTGAATTTTTACTTTGTGTAAACCAGAGCATAATTTTACTCTGTAGAGAGAATAAAAAAGAATTGTTGCGAGATGTGCTCCAGCCATAGTTTTCCAGTATTACCAGGTAAAACTTAAGGTAAATTATTTCATTAGAAAAAAGATTAGTTCTCAGCAAATGCTGTCACCAGACTCTTCTAGGACAGAGCAAAGTTATTCGATTAATTATAGTTCTGGTCACTTGCCTTACTAATGTCAAAGTTTTGGTCCACAAGTTTCCACCTCAATGAACAGCTTCAGCTGAAAGTGAGTGATGGAGCAGCATTACAAACTTCATGTCTCTGCTTTCAAACACAGAACACATAGCGAGCTCACTATGGATGTTTCTGGGCAGCTGTAGTGTACTCCTACAAAGCAAATCTGAGATTCAAGATGTCTCAGCTAATAGTTTCAGCTAATAGTCTGCTGTGGGCGTTGTGTGAGACATGGGTTTCTGCTGATTTAGTGAGCAGGCTTAGGCAGTGGCAGGGCCCCACAGGTGATATAAGAGAACAGAGGGGCATAGCCAGGAGTGCAGGGGAAGAAGGCCAAGCTGTCTCCTCCTGTCCAACAGCACTGACCTCTGCTTCTGAATTAAGACTGCAGTTTCACAAAGACTATTTGTCGTGGTTTCAGGTCAGCTCAGTCGGTAACAAAGCACCACGAAGCCGCTCGCTCACCCCCCACCCCCTCGCCTGGCTACGTTGGGATGCGGAGAAAATACAAAGGCAGGCTTGTGGGTCGAGACAAGGACCGGGAGGGATCACTCCCCACTTATGGTCACGGGCAAAAGACAGGCTCAACTTGGGGAAGAAACAAAATCAATTTAATTTACTACAAATCAAAACAGAAACAAAACACAAGGGTATTAGGAAGGGAAACCAAACATCAGAACAACCTCCCCCCACCCCTCCCGCCTTCCCGGCTCAGCTCCATTCCCGATGCTTTCTACCTCCTCCCCTGGGCGTCGCAGGGGAATAGGGGATGGGGGTTGAGTCAGCTCGCCACACATTGTCGTTGCCGCTTCTTTTCTCAGGGGGAAGATTCCTCTCTCGTTCCCTGCTCCAACGTGGTTCCTTTCCGCGGGCTGCA
>VYZV01043608.1:8304-22247 GCA_013401275.1 Pandion haliaetus | reverse complement strand
GAGGCGGGTCCGACATTTTGGTGCGCGGGTCCGACATTTTGGGGCAGCGAATTCTTCCAGCAACTTCTTAAAGGGGCCGCCTCTGCAGCCCCCCTCCCCTGCCACCAAGAAAACTGTGCCACACAAACCCATAACACTATTACAGTCAGCAGCAGAGGCACATCAAGTCAAGTGTATCTAGTGGTGAGGAAGTAAATGGAATGAAATATAAAGAGGATGAAAAAGCCAGAGGGGAGGAGGAATGTGGCGATTACCCTGTACCAGTCATCTTTTCTGTGAAAATAAATGCTCTCCTCTGCAGTGTTACCAGCCTTTTCTTAGTGTGCACCAGGTATATTGAAGATAGGGCAAAGAACATTGCCCTGGAAAGTTATTATATGGTCTGCCTATCACGCATGGCCTTTCCCCTTTTGCCAGGCTGAGCTTAATTTTCATCTCTGGGTTTATTTTTCTGTCTGTACGTCTCTATCTAGATATCTGAATTGATTCACACTAGAATTTCGGTAACAGTTTAATGTAAAAAAGGCAACAAAAATTTTCACTCTTAATTTCTTGGTGGTGGATGACTAATTGTGCCCTTGGTGTCTCAGGAGTTATGGGAGGAAGGTTGGAATTATGGACAAGAACTTTAACTGGATGCTAAAGAAGTCTTCAGTGCTGACATGGTTAATAAAGTTAATGTTTCTGAAGAGCTAATGTGCTCCTGGCTTACTTGGAACAACTGGTACCCTATAACACTGTTTGTGAGGTGGAGGTAGACCGCAGAATCTGTTCTTACATTCTTCGGGTAAGCAGTGATACATTAACAGGTCTACAGAAACACTTTGTACATAGAAATGTAACGATGAACAAATGAGAACCGTAGATTTGTGGCAAAGGATACCACTGAATATTCTTCAGGCAGTTTATTGTGAGAATGCAGCATTTGTACTGCCCTTCATAGCTCTGTTTTGGGAAGGATTCTCCTTGAATTCTTAAACCTGTGGCTTGCTCAGTCCCTGCAGCATGCTGAAATCTCAGAATTTATATAGCTTAAGCCTGTGTCCCTCTCAGACCCCCTATGGAGTTAAATCTGCATAGTTCTGTGAAAACACAGCAAGCAGTCAGCAGCTCATAGTCTCTGAATATTTATCAGTGCTGAAGGCACATTCTTGTCACTCGAGTAAGTGAGAACAGCTAATCTTCTAGTGTTTAGCAAACACTTTTGGGGATCCCAGACAAATTAGGTTGTGTGCAGCCCATCAATGGCCCCTTCTTTGATTTATACTGGCCATAAACCAAGAGGTGCCTTCCGAGCTACCTTCTACACAACCATGCAGAAGGAGGGAGAAATTGCACTAAACTCTGCAAAGAAAAGCCTTTCCTTCAAATGCAGTTTTTGCTGTAGCTGAAGTATGTTGAAAGTGTAAACAGTGCAAGGAAGCTCCTGCTGACCCTGCCTGATAACACTTGGCTGAGTGGTTGCTCCATTGCAGTGTTTGGGGATGGGGTAGATACACCCCTTTTTCTACCTGGTTACAGGCTTTGCTTCTCCTTGGTTGTACCAACAGGTAGCTGGAGCAGTGAAAAGAACAGCTGAAGTGCCTTACTATGGCTTCGCTCCAAGGTTAAGCCAAGGACTGTCTACTCTACCCGGATACTGGTGGTTGCTGGTTTACTTGAGCTGAGGACTTAAGAGGTAAATATATTAGTGCCCCTGGAACAATGCTAAATTAAGGGCCTACGTGGATCTAACAACTGTCCCTAATGTGGACCTTGGTCACTTATCTTAACTCTGCAAGCAAAAATGCTCCAGAAGAGATCATACGGCTCTCCACCTTCATCTCAGCCCATTTGATCTCCCTTTTAGAAGTTTGCATTAAGTGATATATAAATAAAATTATGATGCAAAGCCCTGCACCAGTAAAGGATTTGCAGTTTACTTTATCTCTTTCTTCACACAATTTACGTACAAAGCATTTTTTTGGCTTGAATTTCCTTACAATCTGATGTGTGCTGAGGTGTGCACCTTGGTAAACATCTTTCTTTTGGAAAACTTATAAAAAACATAGTAGAAAATCTATCTTTGAATCAAAAAATAGATAAAAAGTGTGGTGTGGTGTAGTATAGCATAATTTATTATCTTTGGCAATATTTGGATTTATTTTAATTTAATTAAAACTCCTACAAAAACCACATGAGGCTATCTTTGAAAAAACTGGGAGAGTCCCAACTCTTAGCTAAACTTCCTCCTTCACAGAGTTCGGTGTCCTGATTTCCATTAATGAGTGGAAGAAAGGATTCTTGGAAAATGTTGATGTGTCAAAAAGAGTTAATCTGAGGCAGTTTATGGGTAAGATTTATTAGAATTTTCTTTAAATTCAGATTTTATAGAACTCCTTTTTATGTCTCAGGATGTTTCAGCATAAAAAAAGGTAAATAAACCAAAGTGTATGTGTGTGTGCCTTTGGGGAAGAAAAAGACTTAAACTCCAAATTCTATTACGGTAGCCAAATCTTTGCTCTGTCTGATTCGTTGGCATAATTTTACAGCTGTTCTCAGTTAAGCCAATTACTCACAAATCTTTTAAACAACCCAGTGTCATGGAGCACAGATCAAGCTTTCTCTCATTTAATTATAGCTGCTACATTATATGGTATAATTGGATCTTCAGGAGAATTTCCCTCTATGTCATGGAGGATAGCAAGAAGCAGCCTGAACTCTAAATCAGGTGTAAATGATTAGAAAGGGGCTGTAACTTTGTGTTATAATTTACTTTAAGAATCTGAAAATTATAGATTCTTTCCAACCTTAATATTCTTTTTTTTTTTTTATGTTAACACCTAGAATTCCCATTTTATGGTATTTCACTGTTTATTATTGAATTTGAGAATCCTGGAGCTGAGTTGGCCTTACATCAACAATTTCAGTCACAACTGGGTTTTTTTGAAAATATTTAGATTTGAAGCTGCTGCAGAAGGAGTGAGTCCCCTACAGGAGAGAGAAGGTGAATGTTGGTGTGATATTCCTCACGCAGACTTTGGCTGGCCTTAATGTCACAACTATGGGCACTGCCCTGTGGAGTGTTTGGCCAAAGCTTGTTACAAAGGAGTCTTGAATGTCTTGTGAGCGTGATACATGTGCAAGTCCAGGGAAAGGGAAAAAACTTCTTTCATTCACTCCAAGGTGCCCTATTGCAAATAATATTTTTCTTGTTAGTGTTGTCTCTACCTCTGATAGGGTCTTGGTGCTGCTGGAAATGGGAATCGGAGAATTAAGTGAAATTTCCATCACGTACAGTTTAAACAGGCAAAGTACAATTCAAGCCAAACACAAATGCAAGGGACAGTCGACAGACTTTTTATGAGAAGAATGGCTGTTTGAAGGCACAAACAGTGCATGATTTTTCTCCATAGTGTGAAATTGGTTTTGTTGCCTCTTCTTCAAACAGTCCCTTGAGTGCTTTTGGATTTGCAGAAGACACATTCTGTTGGTTTTGTTCTGTATTTTCTGCACTAATCCCTTGAGGATTTTGGCCTGTTGCTGTGCATATTTCTCTGAAGGGCACAGAAAGTCTGTACAATGACTCCTGTCAATGAGGAAATGCCCGAAATGGCTGTCGTCCTGTGTACTGCTTACACCTTTCCACGCCTTCTTCCACTGCAGCTCTTAGGGGGGCTGAGGGTGCAGACAGCTGTTACGTTCTGGCTCCATCCTGAACACCGAGGAATTATCAACTCTTTTAGAGGAGTATCTGTAATTTAAACCAATTAGCAATATACTTCTTAACACTGTAATCTATCAAATACGGGGGAAACACAGCCATTTACAAAAGCAGTCTGCACCGTACATCTGACATCATCTGATACACGATTGCAAAGCAGGTTCTCCTAGTAGAGGAAAAATTGCATCTGAATTCAGTCTCTGATCAGCCTAGCAGTTTCTCTTTACAGCTGAGAGACAGTATCACAAACTGTGTCTCAGACGTGGATGCCAGAGCACATTATCATACCAGGCAAAGCTGCCATATCTTGTTTACGGAGTAGTGTGATGTCTCCCCTATAGCCAATGCTCCAGCCCTGGCTTCCCACGCTCGGTATCTTATTGTCTCAAAGTCCAACCTCTCCCAAGGCAGCCTGATCTTGCCATGCTTGGGTAGTACTCACTGACCAGAGTGGTTAACTTTTGATTTTTGTGCCAGGGTACTAGGCACAGAAATTCAACTGTACCCTTGTGCACTGGTTGGTTTTCCTTTGTCACGAAACCAAAATCATTGTCAGGTGAAAAGTCCTCTGCTAAAGTGCCTGTAGGACTCGTGGGATAATTTAAGTCCTAAGCAGCAGTTCAAGTGGTAGCAACACTTAGATGCTGAATGTTTTAATGAGGGAGTTTATAGATACCCCTTGTTTATGCATTTTGCAACACCATAATACACCCACATGCTTTTATATGAGAGAACATCCTGAGAAGGAGGCTTTCTCTTATGGATTGTAAACAAAGCTAGAGATGCTATTCCGTTATTTTTCTCAAAGGCATCCCAGCAGTTTCTAAGTATCCAGGGACTTCACTGTGTCACTTAACAAAAAAAAAAAACCACCCAAAAAATCAAACAAGCCCAAACCCAGCAAAACTATCAACCGAAAAGAAATAGTGCTATAATAGCAAAGCCTAGGAGAAATGGTGTATGGACTGGCAGATCCCCAAAAGCGGTTGTTAGTGGAAAATCATCATTAAACAGCAGTATTTCCAATGGAACTGTAAAAACTAGTGCTACGTCCAGTAAAACTCAGTGTCTTTTGTAAACAGAGAAAGGTGTATGAAATCTTTTACAAAGTTTCAGGTTGCTATGTTGATAGGTAAATCACAGAGCTAGGCTGAACCCATTCAGCTGAAATGTGTTTTAAAGGCAAACAAATGCAAAGTTCAGCATCTAGCAGCAATGCATGCAAGGTCACACTTACAGAAGGGAAGAATGCTTCTGGAATATAGTGTCTCTGAGTACCTTTGAAGGGTTGCATATCAGACACCAGTATGTTGAGTTTAATGAAAAACGCCAGACCTGAATCAATATTTAGGAGTGCAGAGACCAAGGCAATTTAAACAGGAAACTAGGCGTCACTTTTTAGACTTAGAAGAAGGCTTAAGCATTTCTAGCATACCACTCCAGTGACAGGTAAACTCACTGCTCGATGTCCTCAGGCCTTTCTGGAAGAGATGTTTTAGCCAAACACAACGTAAGTTAAATACTCTGGCCTCTTCTAAACAGTTTCAAAGAAATCTGAGCCTGAGAAGGGACCAGTCAGTCTGATCTCCATACGAATCCTTCTGGCTTTGGTTCCCTTCAAACCTGAAGCAGACAAATGGCAGAATGCCGTTAAGCAAAGGCTGTTGGTAACTGTGTTCCTGTTATCTGCAATGTCACCCCAGGGCAGCGCGTGATGCCATCTCAGGTGCTCCATGAGAGGAGGTAGAAGCCCACAGAAGATGTTCTGTGAGATGAAAATATTTAGAAATGATCCTACTCGGCAGTCCCTGGGTGGGCCTAAGAAGGGCAAGTGGAATTCACAGCTCAGTTTGAAGAGGATCCTCATCAACACACGGAAAAGCATAGCTTAGTTAGCTCTAGAGGAACCAGGTTTGGACACGGTGCTGAATATCTGTGGCCAGTTCCAAAGAGCTGAAATCAGTTTAAGCTATTCAAGCAACTTGTCTTCTACAATCATGAAAGGTGGGAAAAGCAACACATGAAACATGAGAACTGGGAGTAAGTGATTAAGAAAATATAGCTATCTAGTTTAGTGGAACAAGAATATACTGTATAAATAAGTAATTATAGCCATTTCTATCATTCTGCTGCTTCTAGCTTGTAGGTCTTTCTGTAAAGGGCCTTGACCTTCCTTTCCAGTCTGCATCTGAAGTGGCTACCTGTACAAGGGGAGATAGTCTGCATTGGCAGGCAGATGTACGGGCAATAAAGAAGCTCTTCTAACTCTTTTAAACCTATGATTCTATAATTATTCAGCATCCATCTGTCCTGAACTCTTCACAGCTTCTGAGCAGCAACATTTTCCATGCATGTCTTCTCTGCCTCATTCAAATTTCCACTCTCTGCTTTTGGATCTTTTTCATACAAAGCAGAAACTGGTTTAAATTGCCATGGTATACAGCTATTACCCATATATTTTATTTTGGCTAGAAAACACAGGCTTTACTGCATTAGCAAGTACAGTAATCATTGGTTGGTAAGGTTCTCCTGAGAGGCATCATTTTATATTAAGAATTATTTGAATTGTAGTTTGAATGAAGGATGTCTTTGGATGTGTCTGACATAGCAGCTATTACCTGGTAGATAACAATATTTTTGGAAGTTTGTGTTCTCACAAGGAGAGAGATGGCAGGCATCTGTTCCCTGCTGCAGTCAAGGTATGACCAACTATAACATTCATAGGGGCTTAATTTTATAATAAATCCAAGCAGTTTTGGCAAGTGCTACTAAAAGATGTTATTTCTCATGTAAATCAGTTTATCTCTGTGTCAATGACTATATTATAAACTGTTGATATAAAGTCTTCCCTATTTAAGGAAATCTTCAATTAGCATAACTCTTTTAAAATAAATTTATTCCAAGAACTTTCGTGGCTCTTAATTGTAAATTGCTTTATATATTTTAGGAAAAGGAAGAAAATATAATTGTCGTCCTCCCTCCGTTTTCATGTAGCTTGACTGTGTTATGCTTCAGCCAGTCCTGAAGATCACCCTGTTTTTCCATTTTGGCCTTGATTCAGTCAGATACTTGCTTGAGTTTAAGCAAATGAATATGCAGCGTGATTTTTAACTGAGCTAGACACTCATGGAGAATATACTGGTGAATCTGCACTAACGTTGCAAGTATAATATGGCTATTAATGTGATGATAATGTGAGGGCTGAATGGGGGAAAACACCTTGAAGACCAATATCATAGGATCAGCTAAGGTCAGTTTTGAGTTTATTGATTCTGGAATAAACAAGCACATATATTATTCTGCACAGAACAAAGCATTTTGCTTGATGCAAAACAGAACATCTTGATTTGGGAGCATTTGTAATAAAGCCAAGGAAACAGAAGGCTAGAATTACAAAACAAGATGCACCAGTGGAGATTTCCTGTCCCAGAACACCTTAGTTAACACTTTACTGGTGGTTATGGGTTCACTAGTTTTCTCCGTTTCAAAACAACCCAGACCTAATTACCGTACCCTTCTCATTTTGTCCTGTTGACTTTTTTTCCACTTTGCAAGGATGGTTCAAATGCTCACTGGGAGGGGTGGGAGTGGGAAGGAACAGGCAGATGGACAGACAGCCATGGGTGGTGGCTAGGGTAGTGTGCAGGTCATGTAGGTCACCTCCAGATCTTCATGTAGATCATTGCTGTGAATCACAACAAGAGTTACTTTCCAGGCATAGTGGTTGCACATGTTCAATGGTTTGAAATGTTTGCAATGGAGGACAACATGCAGGTATCCAATGATGCTCTTTTGTAAATACTCTGCCATTTGAAGGGCCCCTACTTAACTTTGCTTTCCACTTTTGGTATGAAATTGTCAGGGCTAGAGATATTCCCAGTTCTTTTCACACACCAGGGGACTTACCAACTGCATAGTGAACATATTCCTTGACAGTAAGATTTACAAATTTCAGCACCCAGTAACCTTTTTCTATCCGTTTGTGTGTTTTCCCATTTAAATCATCATTGCTGTTCGTCTGCCAGCTATGAACCTGGGGGTAAATGCCCTATTGCTCAATGATGTTGTTAGAGTAGGACCTTTATGTCATTAAACATATCTCAAAATCAGCAGGAAAAGGTGTCTAAAGGAGGGATGGGGATGGGAATGTTAAAGTTAGAAAAACAATGCCAGCTGTCCTTGCAGTTTTGCTGCTCTCTTTGGGGTCACCATAGGCACATCCTCTGGTGTGACACCTATAGAAACCTGATGCCAATTAAACTGAAGACACAGAACCAGCTGTGTTTCTGCAGAATGAAAGACCTCCAATCTGTGTTGTGCCTGGGGCAAGGGAAGACTTGGTAATAAGTTTATGGGCCCTCCCACTTTCATTAGCATTTTCTTTTTCAGAACAGTGTGCTGGTTTTCTTTTCTCTCCCCGCTGGCTCTATCAGGGTGCAGCAAGGGCCAGGGAGCCAAGGGGGATCCCGGGGGTGCCGGGACAGGGCCCGTCCCACAGCACGGCGTGGGAGCAGGTCCCGGGGGAGGCTGGGCAGGCTCTGGAGTGCCCTGACAGGCTCTTTGTTTAAGCAAAGGCAAACAAGAACCAGTCCAGAACTATTTCACTAAGTAATCCAAAGGAGAACCAGGCTTCAGTATTCTGGGAAATGGTGAAAAACACAGGTGGAAATGTTCATGTTTCCTTATCTCAACTGATCCTGACTTCCTTTGAGAAGTTTTTCGGCAGCTATGAAAGGGTTTTTTTAATAAGAGGCTGAGTTTTCACTCTGGCTGAAAAACCATTTGAGTACAATATATCAGTATGATTCTCTTCCATAAAGAAAAAGAGAGCTGAGACTTTTTAACAAGGTTCTAGTAAATTTCCCACTTTCATTTAACGCTTCTTTCTTTGGCTTCAGATACCACTCAAAGGTTTTGTTTGTTTGTTTTTTGTGTTATGTGTTTATCTAAAACACATGTAGTGGATTGTAATGCTTCACAAAATGCTATCTGTTCTCAAAAGGGCTGAAGTGCTTCAGCAATGCTTGCAGAGATTTCCAAGTTACAAGCGGACTGCATGGAAACATCCTATATCTTTCTACCTCACCCTAAAGAAACTGCAAGACTAAAACCAAAGCTTTTTGTCTGATTTTTTTTGGGGGGGCTTGTTTTTATACCAAGGTACAGAGAAGAAGGAAAAAGATGTCCTGAAGGGAGTTTCGTTACCAAAGTGCCACCTAGAATGGGGCAAAGGCATGTTTTTCCAGGTTACGAGATGGTTAGTCTATTCTTTATTTACTACCAATATATATGAATAATTATTAATTGCTGTTGGCAGGTGCCTTTCACTGACGGTGAAGTAAGTTTTTTTAAAAAATTGGGTATGCAGTTGTGAATGTATGCAAAAGCCTCTCACCTCTGGGGATGAGCCTTCAGCTTTTGAATTAGATGCCAAAAGAAAATGTTTCAACTCTGTGCTGCTACTTCTTACAATGTAATTTGTGCCTGAATATCTGCTTGGGCAGTAGTGGGGTTGTGCGTGGGGAATACTGCAAGACAACATCTGGATACACTGACAGAGAGGAAGGCAAAGGTTCCAGCAAGTCTGTCCAGACAACTCCAGAGATGCCTCAAAGTGCTGAAATTTCCTGAATGTGAAACTTAATCACAATTTACACTTTCTCTTTTCAAGTTCTTTCTCTCTGTCTTTGCCTAAAAGCTTAGTCTGCCTTTTGAATAAGAAATATTTTAAAAATATTTTCATTAGAAGGAATAAACAGCAAAAAATATATGGATGCCTGCCTAAGAAATAATAAAATCCTTCTTGTTTTCTTCAGGAGGCAAAGTAAGCTGAAGTGTGGGAAGATCAGATATTTGCAAGTCAGTGTATCTTGATCTGTGTGTTTCTTGTGAGATCTAAAAAACCTTGGCAGTACATCAAGAGGACCTTGTCAGGGATCACTTCTGGACTTTCTTTAGGCTCAAAATTTAAAAACATGTGCCTGGTGGCTTGGAGGGCAGCCCAATGTTCAGCTGATGTGTGTACGGTGACTGTGAGAGTCGTGTCCATTTGCCCGGTGAGTAGATCTACCCATCCGCCTTTTGAGAAGATGGATTGCTCTGGTCCTGCAGGAGTTACCCACAGCTCTTCTGGGATACAGTCATGGCAAAGATCAGCTGTAGGCAAGTTATGTCTGCAACCTGATATAGCAGATGGTGGGTGGTTTTTTTCTTGGTTTCCTGACGAGACAAGACTTTATACAGCCACACTATGTGTGTCCACATCTTAACTGTTTAATCCACAGGCAGACATGTCAAAATTATTCCATCTTCATAGGTTTCATGAAAGTAGGCAGCCAGACAGAGGAGAGAGGAAAAGACTGCGGGACGATCTCATTCCTTACCAGATAATCCACACTGATGAAAGTCACTGTGCAGTAAATCATACAAGACTTATCACTGCAATTGATAACACTTGAATAAATGGTATCTTGGTAATAAGATAGCGATACAGCTTTTTTTTTTTTAATGCAGTAAATGGGTTTCAAACCCATTAGACTACATGCTAGCTCAAATAATAGCTTACGTTAGAAATAATGACATGAAAAGCAACTACAAAATCTTGCTGTACATATCTATACTATAATCTTGCCATCATGAATTAAATGCTTCAGCAAGATTGTGAGAACATTTAAAGATTATTTAATTCAGGAAAGCAAGATGTGGTTTTACCACAGCTGAACATAAGACTCTCTTCTCCAGTCTTATGCTAGATGTTTTTCCTTCTTAGAGCTACTGATGTGCTATGCTCAGAGCTTGCTTTTCTGAGCAGTTACCTATCAGTCTTTCTCATTGAGGAGTTCGTGTGGGCAAGATCTGATTTAATGGCAATTAGCCACAGGTTAACCACTTTTTAAATTTTAAGTATCAGCCTTTTGCTGAAGACTGACAATGAAAAACCTTCAATTCAAAAGAACTAATTAGAATTTACAAGATTTTGTTTGTTTTTAGTCAAAATGTAAGAAATAAAAAGAAAATCTGGCTTTTGCACTACGGAATAAAAACTAACTGACACACCACAATTTGAAGTATATTAAAACTAGAAATGTTCAACAGAAATTCAATGGGCCAGTTTCTTTAGGACCCAGTGCTGAACCTCCAGTAGGTGTGAATTACAGCTGACTGACAGAGTTTGCATTTAAAGATAACGCAAGACACGGAAAGTTTCTTCTTATGCACATACAAAGTTTATGAAACAACTGTGCACATTACAATCCCTACCCACCAATTCAGGCTTTGATTTTCTGTAAAGTGGGAACTGAAATTCTTCTGAGGGATGGTCTGGGAACTCTGTGCTTGAAATGAAAGTGTAAGGTGTCTCTTTTAAAGCTGCCAGAATACTACAAGTTGTAGATCTGGAAAGGTTAATCTTTGTTATCATACCATGAGTGTATGGGGCAATGCTTGGAAGAGGGACAGATCCAGCTTCACGTGAGTTTTCAGCTTCAGCTATTTGTCCACATCTCCAGGGCAATGTAGATTATGAGATTTGGTAAGTGAAAATTAATTGGTATCAGGAAAAAGTGTTTCATAACAGATCACTAGACTGAGTAAGAGTATGGGATATGCAGATTACTTTAAAGGACCTCAGACAAGCAGCAGTCACAAATAAAATAAGACTATTAAATCTCATGTCAGAACAAAAGGATTTGCCAACTTCTGCCAACAATGATGCCAGTTACTTTAGGAAATCTTTCAGACCGAAGAGTGGTGTGCAGCACTTTGACGATTAGTAAAAATAGGTGATTGGTTAGAGGTGTTTGAATTACATAAATATTGTTTGTTTGCTCACAGAGAAGTGGGAAACTGTACTTTAAGGCAGTTTGTGCTACATGAAACATGTTTGAAACACTAAATGAATCAAGTGCCATATCTCTGCTAAAGACAGATTCTCCCTCCTCTGTCCCATGGCTGGGAAGACACGGAGTAACATAAACTAAATGGTTTTCTAGTTTTAGTTTTGCTTTTAGCTTTTTCAGTAGAACCACTGTTTTGAATCAACATCATGAACTGACGCATCTTGTACCATTGCTTTTGGCAATTCATCAGTGGCAAGATGTGGCACAGTACTAGTTATTGTTAAGGGTTAGCTGTAACAATATATATGTTAATAGAGGCACTCCCAAACCTCAGATCTAAAGCTGAACTTTGCCAAAGTGCAGGTAGAGAAACTAGGCGATATGAATTTCCCCAGAAATCTTACTTCCTTGTTCTAAATGCATCTTCTCTGCCACGAAATCTGTACACTTGCAATCCACATTCAAACGTGGTGGCTTTGGCTAGTGTGCTGAAAAGATTAGGATGAGATAAGGATGTAACTATTAAAAGCTGACACCTATGGGCTTTTTTGTTCTTGAGAGAAAACATCTTCTCAAAACATTTAATGAAACCTAGTGATGAGAGCTGTATTGTGCTGGGACCTCTACTGACTTCCCTTCTGAACTCTGGGGAACTGGCAAACTCTTCACACACAGAACCAGCTGAGAGGATGGAAAACTGGTGGTACATGTGATTTGTTCAATTGATTTTTTTGGGGAAGAAATACTTTGAGGGTGTTTTGGGGTTTTGTTTTTCAATTTATTCAATAAAATGCTGGACCAAAACAGGAACAAAGCTTCTTAGCTTTGACAAAAATAAAAACTGCCTTAAAGTGCACCTTATTTAGAGATTAAGGTGTGACTTCGGAGTCTTTCTATTTACACATTTTAAAGGGGAAAAACATATAAAAGTTGAAAAAGTCTCTCTCCTCTCCTCTTCCCCTCTAGACAAAAAAAAAGACTCTCCTCACCTCACAAATTTTTGGAGGCAAATATAAGATCTTCTACCACACAGAAAGTGAGCTCGGTTCTGCTGTTACTTAGGGACTCTCAGCAGAATTATTTACTGAGGTAAATTCATTAAAGGTGTGAGAGTTCTCAGGTGTCTCTGCAGGGGTAATTTGATGCCAGAGAAGTTGTTTAGGCATTGGTGATGATGTCTGATTTGAGAGACATTAAGGACAGCTGAAGTCAATAGCTAGATAGGTTTTCTGGGCTTAGAGAGGAATGATGTGTGAGGTGGAAGTATATTGTGGTGTTTGCTCTGTGCTACAGCGAGTGGAAAAGAAAGATTTTGAGGAGCTGGTAAAGGTCTGAAATACTGAGCGCAAGTTTGGGGCTCTGCCTGCTAGAAGCATTGAATGAACCAGTGCAGCTTCAGTCCTCTGCTAGGTAAGAGTTGGGTGCTTATTTTTTTCTTTACATCTTTTAATAAATCTTCTCTTTCTCAAGAGGCTAATATTTTCCCTCATCTGTAAAGTGTTTCTGCTGTTTGGGAGGTTATTGAAGTGACTTCTGATGTAGGCTTTATCATCTGTGGTGCAGAAAGAGATAAAAATACCAAAGATTTTTCAGGTTCTATGATCTTTATTTAGCGTGTGTTTTGTAAAATTTTATTTCACTTCAAAGAGTGCTTTGCTTACATAAGAACTGAAGTGAGTGGTTTTAAAGAACAGTTATTTCTGCAGCAGTTGAAAAGACCTAGAGCTTTTCCTAGCACATTGGGCTGCATGTTCAGTGCTGTGAAGGTGAATACTTGACTAAGAACTCTGTTAAGTTTGTGTAAATCTTTAGGCTTTCACAAGTGCAATATGTTGGTTTTGTCTGTATTTCAGCAAGTAGATTTTCAAATAAATGTGTAGGTAAATGTTATGGTGCTGTTAAGACATAAAAAGATATGAATTTAACCAAATTTTAAAGAGAAATTTGGGGTTATTTTTCTTGCATTTGTAAGTGGAAATTGATTGTGTGGTTGCCCCAAATAAAATTCAGATGTATTGTATTTTAATGTGAAAAATATGACGGTTTTGCAGCCTCGCTCTCTAGTTGTATTCTCTTCTGTCCCCAGGTAACTTTGCAATATTTCTATTCAGAACACTAGGCAACTTAAAGGATTAATTCTACATTACTCAAGATCTCTAAGCCTTGACTGTAAGGGTAAAAATCAAGCCCTTCTGCTTCAAGTGACTACCAAATGTTTCAAATTTTAGTCTTGAAACACAAATAATCAAAGCTGCCTTCTAGCACAGCAAAGCTCTGCTGTAAAAGTATGAGGTTTAGCCATGATCAGACTGATGTGTGGGGCTGTGAGGTAACCCTTTTTGTGTGATGGTGAGTTTGATGTAGGTGTAGTCCGTATTAGGTTGGGTTTTTTTTTTTTAGTA
>VYZV01043598.1:8834-25664 GCA_013401275.1 Pandion haliaetus | reverse complement strand
ATTAAAAAAAAAAAAAAAAAAAAAGAAGAGAAAGGTAGCAGCCATTCTGTCTGTAAGGCTAAGGAAAAGTCTCTAGGTGTCTTTGCTGGACTGCAGGACCAGGGGGAAGGCTGCAGGTTCGCAGTCTCACAAAAGGAACATACCTCTTGTTGGTTTCTGCTTGGCTGGCTCTGGCATTGGAGTTTTACTACCTTCCTGGCATGTCTCTGCCGAATCCAGCCCTCGGTTATGGCAGGCAGACAGCTTCTGCTCCAGCTCTTCAGCCAGAGTCTGATGGAGATGTAACACAATGGGGAAAAAAGGAGAGAGAAAAAAAAAAAAAGAGAGAGAGAAAGAGAAGGTGGGAGGAAAGAAGTATTACATCCATAGCAGAATTGCCATCAAGTTCTCTGATAAACTGTAAATTGTTGGGGGTGAGGAGTAGCCTGCTTGAAATGGAGAACTGCAGGGCTTTCCAACCACTGTGTGTAAAAAGCAGTTATTTTCCTGGCCTGGACACTTGCCCCCCATCCTTACTTTAGTTTCAGGTTTGCCACCTGCTCTGCGGAATCGAACCAGCACAGTTTGGAAACAACTGTAGACAGCTGGGTCTTGGAGCTTGTCTGCAAAGCAGTCAAAGTTGTCCTGTAGCTTGTGAAGGCCACGTTCCGAGAGGGGAAGCAGAGTAAGGCAGTGGGACAGATCCCGATACTGACGCTCAGTTCTGGGAAAGACAAAGATTGCCGTTAGCTCTTGTGAAAAGGGGTGTATAAGGATGAGTACATCCTACCTAGAACTACAGCACATGAGGATAAAGCGTTTCCTGCAGGTGCTTCTGCCCTGCAGGATGTGAGATTCAAGTTGTTCTGTTACAGGTCAGTTACTGAGTGCCATGCCGTACCATACACAACCACCGCTGCATTCCAAAGACACTGACTTCGTGTCTGTCAGAAAAACATGAAGGCTTCACTGTCAAAGAACAGTCACTTTTTAAAGTGTCAGAAGTTATTGCTGACTATGAGGAAAAAATGCACTCAGTGAGGTGAGGACTCCTCTTGAAGGGCTTTTTTCAACTGAGTAATAAAAAAAACCTGGCTGCTCATTTTTGCATGTTTGAGATAGTCTCAAGCAGAAGCTGTATTTGATGTTCTTTCTCTTTCCTGGCCAGTCACATAAAGAAGGCCATTTTCATTAACATAGAAAGTGAACAAATAACAACTGCTGTATCAAAGGAGGACTACATTCAAATACCAGCAACAGTTACTGAAAAAATAAAAAAAAGGGAAAAAAAAAAGCAAACTAACATCCTTAATGTAGCTCACTGTGATGGAATGGGAGGATGAAAAGCTAGGCTGAAGCCCCTATTATTAATACATACAAAGCAGAGGGCCAGAAGTCTGTCCTGCACATACTCTCTCAGAATGCACTGTCTAAACACAGACAGATGGAGCACAAAACTCCAGCATTCAGGCATTTCCACATTTAAAGTCTGAATGATACCTGGAATGTTGCTATGTTTAGATCTCCAGAAATGCTGAGGAGGGTGATGGTGGCTGCAAAATCTTTTCTGATAAGCTCCTGTTTTAGCCTGGAGCGAGAATCTCTCTCTACCATTACTGCTAGTGTGCATTAAACTGATCATCTTTGTGGTACAGAAATATTAGGACATTTTAGTAAAGGCTAGACATGGCTCTTTACGATTGTGCTGTGAAGAGCTCACCAGTGTTCCTGGCAGGCAACTTTGGAGAGAGGGGCCACTCTCCACTCCAGCTCAGGAAACAAAGTCCAAGTATTTCTGGGGAATATGCAACTTCCTGAGGCAGCTGAGCAGGTCACACGCTCAGGCACTGCGTACAAATGGCCAAGATAAGCAGACACAGCTTAAACCTCAAGGGCAAAGCCACAATGATGGAGAAGGAAAACCACAGGAATGGAGGAAGGCAGGGTGCACCAAATCCAGTGGAAGGTAAAATGAAGATATCACTGAAAGCACATGACAGAGGCAGATAAANGGGGGGGGGGAAAGTATGTCTAGGGCAGTGAAGTTACAGCTTGGGAAGCAGGGGGAAAGAAGCAACAACCCCACCTGCCCCCCCCCAAACCCAGGAAGCAAAATGATATCCCAGGTTCACAGGATGAGTCCTGCACTATCTACTCTGTAATCAGCACGACGAGCAAGGCACACACATCTTGCAGACAGAGCAGAGCAAAGGCTCAAGTGTGTAGTGGCATAAGCCCTTGAATAAGAAAACAGAGTCCCAGGCATAGAGTTAGTACTGAGCAGCTCACGCACGCAGAACAAGGACAGGCCTGTATCAACTAGATAGTCAAGATCACCCCAGGCAGGGCTGCAGGGGAGATCCCAACTTCTCAGTTGAACACACTGATTTCTTAGCTGAGATGCAAGGGAATGGCCCATGGAGAAGGACCACAAAGGTGAGTAAAAGCCACATGTGGGATGTCTCCTTGCTCAGCAATAATGTGGATCTAAATTATCACAAAACCTTTTCCCTAAGAAAGAAGGGAAGGGAGAAGGGCCGATCACAGTGTAATAAGACCAGAAGCCTTAATTTATACATATTTATTTGTGTATTTTTAGGAGGAACATAGAAAAAAAAAAAAAAACAACCTGGATTAGGTCCTCTTTTTTTATCTCAGCATTTGTCATTTTGCCACATGAAGATATGATGGGAACCTGTTACAACCACCGTATACACGCTAGTTTCTTACAACAATCCCCAAGAAGCAGACTTGCTTGTCAGGAAAACTAGGATTACAACCCACCTGGCAGTCCGGAATCGCTGACAAAGTTTCTCTACCAAGCTCTCTGTCTGTTTGTCTTTTGTAATATACGAGAAGAGATGTCTGCAATGGAAAAAAGAAAAGGCATAGTTGAGAGCCCAGAGAGGAAACCCAATTTCTGCCTACACACGGGATGCCTGCAGCTATCCTATCCAGTGATCAGCTGGGTGGTCCTCCAAAAGATGACAAGATTGCTCTGCAGGCCTCAGACTTGGTTCAGGAGAAGGTATAAGCATACATATCTTTCAGATAGTTATCACAGTCCCCGTTGGGGGACAGCTGCTATGGCATAACATGTAATTAAAACTGCATGTTTGCATAATAGCACCTGCCTAGGATGAAACTAAGAAACCCAGCTAAAGCAAAGACCCTTGTAGGTCTGGACTAAGAAGTCCTAATATCTGTGCAGGGTCTGAGGTAGGAGGGACGCTGAAAAGGCTGCAGTGTCAATTTCTGATCAGCTCCTTCCATCCGGTTTTAAGAGCATGCAACACCTCCAATCTCCTCACTTCACAAGTTGCGCTGGCAGACTAGAGTGTCTGACAAGCAGACCTTGAGGGGAGTGGGGTGGCATGCAGTATTTTTTTTCCTTCCCCTTCATAAACCATTCTTGTGACTTGTTCATTATTTGCTGAAGGTGTGTTGCTGTATTTTGGATCAATACAGAAGTGAGTATTACTTTGCACTGAAGTGGCAACAAAGCCTAACAGAACTTAAATGCTGACCTGATCCCATGTTTTTCTTAGCTTCTTGAGGAATAGAGAGACATGGACTTTAAAGTTAAGTACTTCTGCGTTTTGCATGATGTCCTCACAGAAATCACTGAATAACTTCTATTTATTAAGAAGGTCCTGCTGGCCTCCCTTTTTCTTGTACCAACATTTCTGTTAACTTAAGCTCAGTCAGGTTGCCACTGGCCTTGATATAAGTGCTCCAAGCATATCCTTGTTCAGTCTTTTTTCTATCTACCACCATCACACCAAGCTTCTTTTCCAAGATACAGAACAGAGATGGCATGCTCAAGAGTCCTCCCTTTGCATTTGTTCCAGCATCAGTTCATCTTTCTTCAACTGAAGTGACCAGAACCACGGCAGCATTCCAGGCAAGGTCTCACCAGCACTACCAATGCTTCCCTATATGTAAATCAGAAGTAACTTGACTGCTAAAAGAGCAAGTGGAATACATCTCTAACTTTAGCCACAGCTTTACAGAAGAGGTTAAACAATTTCTAAACATTCAACCTTATGCTTTGTTCTGCTAGTTTTCATCTCAGTTATTACTGTAACCCTCTCATTCTTCACGAGTTAGTCCTTTAACAGTGATGCTCCCCCCACTACCCTTATCTTTTTTTACACCTCCCTATTCTCCAGTTTGGCAAGTATCCCTGGAGCACTAGCCACTGCTTCCTTCCTAGCCTGTGCTTTTGTCTACTACAGTTTCTTAGTTCAACCAGATCCTCTCCACAATGTAAGCATTTCATATAATGCTACATAGGGAAATAGTTCAGTTTCAACTACTATTCCCTTTTTTCCCCTGTTTAAAGGATATGACGTGGTGTGCTAACTGATGATGAGGTCTTCTTTAAAATTAAGTAGCTTTAGACTAATTTGATACCTGTCTACTTTGTGAAATCAATATTGCCTTTTCTCTTATTTGCCAGGCACCTCCAGTTCTCTCCCTGTATGTCACTGGAAGACTGAAAAGTCCATCTATAGCTGTCTTAACCACACTAATCACACTTTACTGCAAGTGCCACAGTCATGATTCTCTAGGTCTGTGCTAACACCTCCAGTTTGACATTTATTAAAAATTGTACTGAAAATCCCCAAATTATGTCCCATTCTTTTTATACATGCTGCCGCCTTGTTTCTTTGTGCTGGTTTGCTTCCACTTCAGACATTAACTTTCCCTTCTACACGTGCTGTCAGTAGCCACATGCTGCATTACCCATTATTTCACATTACCCTCCTTACTGAAAGCTGAGGCAAAACATCCATCGACTTTTGCAGCCATAAATTATTTTCAGTCTCAATTTCAGCCTCACTAATAGACCTTTTCTGTGCCTTGCAATTCCTACCTGTCCAAAATTACATCCCTCTTCCTAAAGGCATTGGATTCTCATGGACAGAAAGACTAGTTGAAAAATCACTGGAGATTTTATTGTTCTTCTCTTCAGCAACAGCAATACTTTTGTTTTGTCTAACACTCCCCTCTGTAATCCACAGGGATTCAGGCAACTCAGAAAAACCCTCATGTGGTTAAGTTTCAGGTATGAGAAGAAAATTTCTGTAATTTACCACTAAAGACATACTTTGTGCTGTCTATGAGCAACCAATACCGTCAGATCGAAATATTCCAGCATGTGTCTATACTATGGAGTAAGGCTTTGTAGGGAAAAAACCAAACCCCCAACACCAAAAGCAAAACTAAAAAAACCAAACCCAAACCTGTTACTTTAACTACAGCTTTACTAAAATTGCTTACAAAAATCCAGTAGGCCACCAAAATGACAAAGATGGCAGAGTTTAAAATCTGTTCTGTCCCCCGCTGTTGCATAGCCACATTCCCATGCATAAAACCAAGTGTCTTCCTTTTCTAGAGGGAAAGTAATTTTGAATGGGATAGTGGAAACTCTTTGTGGAGTCTCTCCTCACTGCCAACTACGTGGCTTTAGAATTGATTCCCCCAGCATGACTGCATTTCAGATACAGACTGAAAAAGTCAGATCAAGGAGAATAACTGAAAAAGCATTTTGTACTTGTGTCCTGGTTTCAGCTGGGATAGAGTTAATTTTCTTTCTAGTAGCTGGTATAGTGTTATGTTCTCACACTAAATCCAGGACAATGTTGATAACACACTCATGTTTTCAGTTGTTGCTAAGTCGTGTTTATACCAAGTCAAGGAATTTTCAGCTTCTCATGCCCAGCCAGCAAGAAGGCTGGAGGGGCACAAGAAGCTGGGAGGGGACACAGCCAGGACAGCTGACCCAAACTGGCCAGAGGGATATTCCATACTATGTGACATCATGCCCAGTATATAAACTGCGGGGAGTTGGCCAGGGGGTGGATCACTGCTTGGGCACTAACTGGGCATTGGTTGGCAAATGGTGAGCAATTGCATTGTGCATCACTTGTTTTGTATATTCTAATTCTTTTATTATTGTCATTTTATTATTGTTGTTGTAGTTATTATTTTCTCCCTTTCTGTCCTATTAAGCTGTCTTTATCTCAACCCATGAGTTTTTCTTTTTTTTCCCTGATTCTCTCCCCCATCCCACTGGGTGGGCGGGGAGTGAGTGAGCGGCTGCGTGGTGCTTAGCTGCTGGCTGGGGTTAAACCACAACAGTATGTCACTGTAGTTTCTCTTCCCTGGATCTGGCACCCCCTTTGCATAAACATAGTCCTGGTCAAAAGAGATTTCTTTAACCCCAAAATACCTCATGATAATGTGGAAGGATTCCTCCTCTACACCGCAGTTAGGATCTGAGAGACGACTGATTATGTCTGGAAGCAGATTATAGATGGCATTACCCTGTGCAAAATACAAGGTTCTCTGTGAGATACAGAATTATGAAGGACAGCTCGAGTCAAGCCGAATAAGCTGTCTGCTTAAAATTAACTCCGTTCTCCCCACCCCAAATCTACTGACTGAAAACACCAGCTTTTTGAAACAAGCTGTACACAGCCAGCCAAACCTATCCAGGACTACTTGGCTGAAGCTAAGGGAGGGAAAAAAAAAAAACCCAAACCCCAAACAACCAACAAGCTAACAACTGCAACCCTTGGTTTGCAACAGCTCTGCTCTTTGGCAGACTTGGATGTAGTTTCTTTGCTTTCCAGCCTTGTCACAACCCAACACAAAAGCTTCCTGACAAAGGAAACTTGCACAGCAGTTCGGCTCAAGGAACTGACCCCCATCTTGCCCGAAAAGGCCCAATCCAGATTCGTTTTTCACTGGTTTTACATGGTTTTGTCATAGACACTGCAGAGACGGGAAGTCAGTGCAGTCAGGTGGCTGGCTCTGCTTTTAAACAGAGCAAGGCAAGATAGTAAAGCCCCAGTATCACTGCAGCTTCTCAGGCAGTAAATCTCAAACTCTGCAGGGCCCGCAGCAGCCTTCATGTTGAACAAATAGTACAGGGGGTAACGCTGCTGCTGTTCTTGCCCTGCTTGGGCTGTAACTGCTTCAATTTAAGTATCTCAATGTCATACAGCCAAGAACAACTTTGAAAGGTTTCAGACATGGTGCGCTGCCCAAGCCATAAGGTCAGGGAACTCTGCTGTAAGGCCTAAAGGCAAGCTGCAGAAAACTGTTCCCAACCTTGTGCCAGGCATACGCAAGAAAGCAAAGGGACAAGGCACTGGCTTAGAGCCTGCCTTCTGACGTGAACAGATAAGGTCAAATTCAGCAACATCAGGGTTGCAACAAAACTTGTGGTGCAAAATTTCCTTTATCTACCCTCATTTACAACAACATAGAGGGACAGACAGCTGCTCTACACCACTAACACACCTTCTCCAGCACTCAACTCTTGTGTCATTGATCCAGCCTCCACCAGCCCTTCCCCACGCTTGTGAGCTAAGGTCCCTGAGCATCTACTTGCCTTGTTGGAGAGTTCACTGAAAAAGTTCTGAGCCACTCCCATGATTGCCTCCTCTGGGTCTACAAGCAGAGCTGCCATTTCGCTCACTTGGCCCTTCACCTTTACCATGTCTTTGAGGATGAGGTGAGTCATCACCAGTCCAGCTGTCTGCCTCACACTTGGGCAGGGGTCCCGCAACCTGACAGAAACATATAGTTACCACAGAAAGCAGCTGAGTATCTTTAAGTTACTGATACCCATAGCCTACTCCGCAGCCCAGGTCTGTTGCACCCCTGCACCAACACCTTCAAATTTGGTTTCCTGGGTCATTCTCACCGTCCAGAGGCCCAGTGTCACCCTTCCACAGAGCTCTCATCACCTGTCCTCTCCCAGCAATGAGAGTAGCATTACCTGGCATAGAGATGTGATGTCCAAGGCTCCACCAGGTTGGGGAAACGGATGGCCAGATCTCCTGCTGCGATAATGAGGTTGGATCTCACACCAGGCAGAGTGGACTTCTCCATCATAGTGAACAGCAGGCGCAAATGGGAGTCACAGAACTTGGAGCTGACAAGATAGGGTACAGAAAAGAAGGCATAGATACCAAAAGCCCATCTCTCAGAGAGCAGACACACACACACAAAAAATAAATCTATGAATGCTCTTTTGTGTTTGTTCTCTCCACAGGAAAGGAGTTGCAACGTTTGCTTGTGCTTTAGTACTAGGAAGGGAACACTGGCACGGCTAGGCATTACCTGATCATGCAGAGTTTGCCAAGAGTTAGGGCTGCAGCAGCTGAGAGTGCCGAATCACTGTAGAACCCAGGGTTGTTGCAGATACTGAGCACCAGTGGAACAAAGGCAGAGAACAGGTGCTTCCCTAGAGAGTGGGGATAAAGACAGCAAGTATGAAAGCACTGTTTGTGCATCCCTCTTTAAGAATAATTACTCAATTTATCCTAGAACTCCTGCGAACTATAGAAATTGGTTGACTCGCTTTCACCACTGAAAAACCACCTCCAAAGAGGCAGAGCAAAGAAACAGACAGCCTACATAGAAACTGACACCAGACAAAAATTATGTTTCCTTCTGAAGGAAACAACCTTCTTCCTTCTGGATCTGTTACCCACCATACCTGTTCTTTCACACAGGCAGATGGAACCAGTACTCCTTGGCGGCAGCCACACTTACCATCTAGAAGTTCTGTCTCACAAATATTGCGGAGGAGCTCAGCCTCAGTGTCATCAGCTGTGGCTCCCACAAGGCCCAGCTCCTCCTCCATAGTGGTCTTGTTTCCTGTGCTCTGTGGAAAGGAAGACTGTAAAAAAGATGACAGGCAACAATAACCCCTTCCTCCACCAAGTACTCTTCTCTCAGGCAAGAGGTGCATGCACGCTACCAGCAGCATGATTAGAGTCAAGAACAACAGATTGATGGAGAGTTTTATAACCCACTTTTCCCCGACAACTGAGTGAAACTGTGAAGGGTAGTCCAGGATTTGCCAGTCCACACGCCACAGAACACCAATGAAAAGAATACTTAAGCTACTGAAGCTACTAAGCTGAGACAGGCATAGGAAGCATCTGGCATCAATGCCTGAGTCCAGCACAACTTAAGGGACATGCAAATCCTAAAAGCAAGAAGTTCCAAGCGGCCTGTGAATTGCTGGTCTTCTGAGCAAGATTATGGGAAACCTTATAACAAGGCAAAAGCAACACAAGGGAAGAAGACAGACATGAGTGTTGCATGGGGACCAAATCTGCATCCAATTACTGCTTCTTGGAAAATCTCAGTTACCTCCTTCTGTGTGGGAAATGATAATGCCACGGATAAGCAGGGCAGACGAGGAAATGAACTACAAATTTCTCTGGACAGAACAGTATAGGCATCTAATAGAGACTGGATACCTAGGGACACACAACATTTTTCTCTATTCTTACTCAAGGAAATCAGCCTCACTACACTCAAAGCCTCTGGAATATGTTCTGAGGTAGACCTAACCAAACAGGGTATTTCTATCATACAGGTCCCATTAAGAAGGCTACCATTAAACTTTTATCATTACCACCTCAGAGAGGATAGGACCCTCAAACCCTATGGAAAGGAACCCAAGGTTCCAGAAGCCCTTTTCCAAAACTCAGGGCACAAGTGGGTG
Source organism: Pandion haliaetus (assembly GCA_013401275.1). Classification (NCBI taxonomy): domain Eukaryota; kingdom Metazoa; phylum Chordata; class Aves; order Accipitriformes; family Pandionidae; genus Pandion; species Pandion haliaetus. Next base: position 16,147 of record VYZV01043598.1, on the reverse strand, counting down.
TTCTTCACCACTAGCAGCAATTGCAAAAGATTGCACTGGTAAGAAAGGAGGTGATGAGTAGAAAGGAAATGTTTGCCTGGAGCAAGATAAGCATGGCCAGGACATCACCCTTCATTCCCTCCTCTCTGCCTCTTCAAAACCCAAGACCAGTGTGAGTTTTACTGAACGGGGTCATTCAAGGACCTCAGCTCTCCCTGCCAATCCTAACCAACACATGTCCATTTCTATTTCCAAAACAAGCATTACCCTGGACCTTGTGCATCCTCAGGAGCGCATTCTCCAGAAGTTTGCTGTAGCAGTAGCTGGGACACTAGAAGAGCTGCCCATAGGAAAAAACCCCTCAGTTCTCACCTGGAGTCTCTTCTGCTTCGTGCTGCTGTCAGAACACTTCTTGGTCTTCTCCTCTCTGAGGATGCGGCGTCTGCGTAGCTCTGCACTCACTGACACTTCCAAATGTGCTACCTGCTGCAGTGCCACCTGTCCCACAAGGGACACCAGGTGTGTCAGCAGGAATGTGGGGAGACGGCTAGCACCATCAGAGACTCCGCTGGGAGAAACCCCTCGATCTAGTGGAGAAAAATTACTACAGTTCATTGTTGACCTAGACCTCTTCCCCCAACAGTTACTACCAAGTCTCACTGTATAACCCATCTCCATGCTCCACAGACTCCTTCACAGCACTCACACCCTTCCACACCAACACCTCCACTGGCTCCTCAGCTCTGTTCTCCTCCTGCAGTTACTCTAGGCCACCCAATCGCAGCACTAGAAACCATGGGTACAGATTTCCTTCACCAGCTTTTTTTCTCACCAGCTTTCTGCCCATCAGCTTCCTGCAGCTTCTCCAGAGCTTGCTGACTGCACACCTGCAGGATGTCAGCACATATCTCCTCTGGCCCTTCTGCTAGCTGGTAGATGAGCATTACTGCTGCCTCCATGAAGGGGATCCAGTGACCACTTTGCTGGGCAAAGCCTGTTGAGAAGAGGGAGTAACGTACCACACATACCAGCAACAACATAGGCTGTCTCACAGTCCAACTCCATCTCCTCCAAACCTACTGCTGATGTGAGCTCACCTTTACTCACAGTCTTACTCAGGCAATCAAAGACCATATGGTTCTGTGGCAGTCGAAAAGGTGTGTCATTCTTCCCCAGCGCTGGCTGCAGAGAACAGATGAGTTACTCTTACCATATAAGAGATCCCCCCATGACCTTCCTGGTACTTAACCTTGCTGTGTGCACAATGCTAATCAAACCCATGCCAGGCCCATGGCAGGGACATCCAGTACTGCTCTGCAACTGAACACACAGCAGGGACATTACTGTCACTTTTGAAGGCATGGTGGCAGCACGGGGTGGATTTAGAGCTTGGCCAAATGATGATCCCAGGCCAACCCAGACAGTTCCACTACTTCACCTTAAATCAAAATAACTCTTTTGAAATCTCAAAATAACTCTTTTTAAATCTCGTATGATTTCCTCATTATCCACAATAAATGGAGAGGGAAACTTTTAGAGCATGTTCAGAGCTATCCACAGCAAGTCAGCTAGATGCCCTTGCCTGGGGGTACTCCAGAACCATGAGGTTTTGTTTGAAAGCAAAGCAGAAATAACAGAGGATAGCTCTGGATCCAACACCACCTCACACTTAGGCTGTTGCAGTCTCACCACATTTTAAGTTGGGAATAAAAGAACCCAGAGAACCACTAAACCAAGTATGACAATGCCCAAGATATCCCAGCACACCTGTGGCTGCCTGATCAAAATATACTTGACCAAAAATGAGCTACTGCTTGAAGATTTACCAGCCTTCAGTAGCTGGAAACAAAATTTCTCAATTCACTACAACCCTACACTCTGTACTGAATTTCTGGTTAGGGGCAAGGAGAATGAAGAGCTACCACAGTCGTTCAAGTATCAGTCCCTTCTCACATATGAATTTAACTGCAGAGTTAAGTCAACCTAAAATTGAACTACAACCATCTTCAGAACATTCTTAAATGTTGTGATACACCTTAATTCATCAAGGTCCTCCAGTAATGTCCCCAGTGGAAGGGGCAAACACAGAATGATGGTGCTGTGTGAAGGAAGGCTGCTTTTATGCTGCAACTGCTGAACCACAATGCCCTAAATGCTTGAGTCAAAAACCAAAGATTATTTTTCCATGTGCATTAAAAAAAAAAAAAGTATAAATTGCTCCCCAGACAAAGAACCATGGACCACCACATTGTTGTAAGTACAACATGGACAGGTTTGAAAACCTTTCATGTTTTATATTTAGCTGTACAGCTGACAACTCCCAAATATCAATTAATAGGGAGGGCAAAAGAATCACAACACCAGAAAACATCAGTAGAGGAAAGGGTTTCATGGTTGAGGAAACACAAATCAGTTTAGAACTGGGAGTCTGAGGAAGAGAATTGAAAGGAAAACAGATTTTCTTGTGCACTGAACTCTTTACTAATTGAATTCAGCCTGTTGCCTAATGAAAATTCTTTTATTACATGTTCACTGATGTGTGCTAAGCTTTCCAGACAGTGCTGCTGAATGGTCTCAACCTACTTAATTTAAAAATTGGTAAAAATGTAATCACTTCTCTCTCTTCTCAATACACACCATTTCCCCCCTTCTTTGTTTCTGGATAACTCTCTTTCTAGATGACTTCAAGAACAGACTAAGAGTCTTACCTTAGAGTTACCGGCGAGTTTGGAGATGGCATTGCATAATTCTTGAGCCAGGCGATAGTCTTCGCATACCTTCTCAGACAGCCCTACTGTCACCAAGATGTCCAGGTTGCTACCTATGATCTCTGGCTTCCCTCTGTGGAATGGAAGGAATGGGGGGTATTACACGAGTTGCTGCTGAAAGTTTACAGAAATGTGGATAGCCAAGAGAAATACTCCTTGTACCTTGCAGAAGGCAGTGGTTTGAGTAAGAGGGGAAAAAAAAATACAAAAACCAAATCCATCCAATGATTCAAGATACTAGCTATAGGAGCAGCAAGCAATGTTTCACAGAAGCCAGTATAATCCACACTCGGCTAAGAGATGAGGTTCTTCAAAGCGAACAACACTCGGCACACTGTCTTTTTGTAAAGAAGATTCTTGACTCTTCTTTCTTATCAGAAAGGACCAAAACTTAAAAGGGTAAGACAAAGAAAAACATTTGCAAAATAGAAAAGAGTCCAGTAGCTCAGGACTGGTGACATGTGCCAGTTCCTCCCCTACTGTGGGAAAGAAAACAACACAACAACAGAAAAAGACCTCAAGCCCCCCCCACTTTCTACTGTGACAGGTAGAATTGTATGTTCCTCAGACCAGGTCTGATCTGAGGAACATAGAATTAACTGGGTGAAGAAGGCAAGAACAGAATCTAATGTATTTAAGAAGAGAATCTAAGAAGTTTATAATGGGCATCTGTAGGACAAAAGCAAAATCACCTCACTTAGCAGATTTGTGAAGAAGGCAATGCTGTTCTTATTTCACACATACGTACCCATGGCCTCAACACAGGATCTCATGGGATACCCCGGAAACCTAGTTTTCTTTAAATCCCATGATTTTAGGGAAAGTATTAATTCTGAGACAACGTCTACAATTCTGCCACAAGCACACAGGATGGGGTGGTAGAAATACCTTGGAAGGAATATCTAATAATCAAATTGCAGAACTGACTCTAAGCTCCAGAAATGGCTCCAGCTCTAGAGCCAAGAACTTTAAGATCATCGTTATACAGGCCTATTTTTGACCAATGAAAGACTGAAGTAGGAACAGCAAGAAGAAATCAGCAGATAAGGTAAGTGCCAAAGGGTTACTGGGCTGGGAAACTGAGGAAATGAAAACCTTATAGCGCAATAACACTCTTTTTGCCCCCAAGAAAGGGAAGCAGATTAATTTCCCTTCATGCTAAAGGCTCCAGACATCTCTACTCAGCAGCTTCTCACTGTTCTTATCCAAACACAGACAAAGCTGCAGCGCTGTGACACAGTAAGCTCCGAGAAGGGACGGACATTCAGAACACAAAGAAAGTAACGTTGTCATACTCATTCAGAGACCATGATGGTGGGACCCAGCACAACTATGTTTAATTCCAGGCTTCGTTACCCCATGACATGGTTACTAATTTTGAAGCTGCAGAACAAAGGGTCAGCTGATGCAGCACCCACAGTTCGATAAAGACTGACCCCCTGTACATCCTCCCACTTATAGGATTAGACCAGACCCTGGGCTCACCGTGCCATCATCCCCAACAGCATCACAGCAGCACGTCGTTCTAGTGACGAGCACTGAGATTTTTCCGTGAATCTCTCCCAAAGCAGCTGGATCACAGCAGGCTTTATCTCATCTTTCTGCACAAACTCTGAGATCTGGAAAAGAAATGCAATAAAACAACTAGGGAGAAGCAGGAGGATGGACTTCAAACCAGCAAAGACATTAACTGCAATGACTACCATTTTAATATAACAGACATCTAAGATCACAAATACAATCCAAACCCAGGCAACGCAAGTACTCACTATTTCTTCTAAGCACTGTATCATTCCTAGCGATGCATCCACCATGATAAGAGAGAGAGAATGCACCAGGCCCTGGGCTCTGGCCCTGTGAAGGGAGGAAAAAATAGAACAAAGTAATAATAATAAAAAATTTAAAGGTAAAGAAAAAGCAACTGTCACAATTACTCTCTTATTCAGAGCTGAGGACATCTATTACATAAAGAGCTGACCCCTGGGGACAGGAAAACTTCCCCCTTCACAGGCTGGAGTTCTCCAAGTCACCCAGCTCAACTGCCAGTGAGCATGACATAGGCTCATAAGTCCACTGCCTTGTGCAATGCTGCTCCTCCTGGTGCTCAAAGACCCAACAAGAGGCACCCCACTAGACACTTCCCAGTTTGCTCTCAACCACAAGTCAAAATACTGTTCCCAGGAGCGTAAGAAACGGAAAACCTCTCTATGAACAAATAAAGCCAGAGTTCAAACTGCAGGAGAATTGTCTCCAAGCAATACCATTGTCCTGGTTTCAGCTGGGATAGAGTTAATTGTCTTCCTCATAGCTGGTACAGTGCTATGTTTTGAGCTAGGGATGAGAAGAATGTTGATAACACACTGATGTTTTCAGTTGTTGCTCGGTAATGGTTAGTCTAATGTTAAGGCTTTTCGGCTTCTGATGCCCAGCCAGCAAGAAGGCTGGAGGGGCACAAGAAGTTGGGAGGGGGCACAGCCAGGACAGTTGACCCAAAGTGGCCAGAGGGATATTCCATACCACGTGATGTCACGTCCAGTGTATAAACTGGGGGGAGTGGGGCTGGGGGGAATTGCTGCTCAGGGACTAACTGGGTGTCAGTTGGCAGGTGGTGAGCAATTGCATTGTGCATCACTTGTATATTCCAATCCTTTTATTATTATTATTGTCATTTTATTATTGTTGTTGTTATCAATATTAGTTTCTTCTTTTCTGTTCTATTATCTCAACCCATGAGTTTTACTTCCCCCCCCCCCCCCGCTTGTCTCCCCCATCCCAGCAGGTTGGCAGTGGGAGTGACTGAGTGGCTGCATGGTGCTTAGTTGCTGGCTGGGGTTAAACCACGACAACTATCAAGAAGAAATAAGAAGCAGTGGGTGCTTTTTATTGCCCTGATGGTGCAAATGTGGGCGAGGTATGGTGCATCTCACCAGGGATCACACTTATCTTGGGGTATGTGTATCCAACAGGATTTACATGTGGGCAAATGCTAAGAAGAAAAGAGCAAGTGCCACAGTAGAAAGGAGACTGAGCCCCTCTCTAGTGTGGAAGAAACAAGAATGCAAGTGGTACACAGCTCCCACACCCAAATCCTCACTAAGGATCAGCAACAAAGACCCCATTAACATCTTCTCACCTGCCACAGATAAGAGATTTGTTACATAAAGATTTAAGAGCGGTCTGAATGAAATACAAATAGAAATGTTTGTGAAAGCACCCAAACGATAATAGTAAGAACTAACCTTGTATAGTGTAAGGGATAAAGAAACAGTGTACACTGAAAAATCATGGACAGAACTGACAGTAAGAAAACCAGTGAACACTGAAGAATGTGTTGTGTACATCAGAAGCAGAATACCTCCACTTGGATAAGGCCACAGCATGCATGACTTACCAGAGCTCAGGTTTTCTGCTGACAACAGAAAAATAGCTCCAACTTTAGACCACACTGTATACCATTCCTCTTATTCCAACACGATGAGCAACTACAGCCATAAGAAATGCAAAATGGGGGAACAGACACTGGGCAACAACTTTGCCACAGAGGGTGAAGTATGGAAGACTCAGACATGGGATGAGTCTGTAACAACAGCTGACTTCCAAAGGGGTTGAAATAACCATCCAAAAAAATCAGTTTGTTGCTGCCTATCAAGAACCCTGGTGATAAGATGAACATCATAACTTACACCCCTTGTTCCCTATCACAGAGACCCTCCCCAGATCATTTCGGTGCATGTATCTTGGTGCAGTGCTTTGTATGAGAGTGAAATTTGTGAGAATGTTAAGCGTGCACGCCTGATAACAGTTTAATTTCTCCTTCCATAAGGTCTCACATGGAGTTCTGCTGCATGAATTTTCTACACGTGAACACTAGGACAAACCAAGAGCAGAAGCTCAGCAGTGGGTCCCACAGGAAGATTGGGATACAGATATACAACCTTACGTTTCAGCTCAGCGTGAAGCATGGCAACTTTTTTTTNGGGGCATGGTGGGGTAGAGGGGGGAAAGAGAAAAAAAAAAAAACAAACCAGAAAAAACCCTTCTGATTGGGAAGAGCCATACCTCTCCGAACCCCCGCTGGGGCTCAGATAGAGCCGCCTGTAGGCATTCAGCACGGCCTCCTTAATACCAGGCTCTCTTGACCATATGAGGGGGAGCATCCTGCGGACTCCAAGCAGTGCCTGGGGCACACCGAACTGCGAAACTGTCACAAAGAACTCAATGGCNNNNAAGAACTCAATGGCTTCCTGCACCACTGCAGAGAGAAGAACAGTTGTGTTAGTGCAGTTCTTTCCTAATCCCCATTAGAGAGGCCATTAAAACAACTTCATAGGCATACTGCTCTCACAGCAAGCCCTACAAACATCTGAGATCACTGCTACTGTCTGCAGAGGGCTCAAGTCAGGATGGGGTCACTAGTACAAAGACATAGATGTCCTGGAGGAAATGGGCACGGGTTACCAATATTACAGCTATATCTAATATGATACATTTAGAAGAGCACAGAGACCATATTTGAGAAAGAACAAGATTATCTTCTGGGAAACAGTAGCTTTGGGAAAAAAAAAA
>VYZV01043586.1:726-26937 GCA_013401275.1 Pandion haliaetus | reverse complement strand
AGTGGAAATCGAAGTCAATGCCAACTATCACAATGCAACTTTCTGAAGAATTCATAATCTTTTTAACATCTGATAACATCCAGACAGTTAAGACTGGGAAAGGTGGTTTTCACCTCCTGGTGTTTAATGTAACTGAAGTCAGGAGTAACTTTTTGTAGATTTTCTTTCATTTTGCTTCTGATCCTATGTTAGTGCCTAATATTGCTGGAACTTTAAGCACTGGAAGGGTCAGTATGTGTTACCAAATACCAGAATTTAATTAACGACCCCAGCTGAAGTTAGTCTTAGTATTATAAGCTCTAAGAAACGGGATTGTTTTTGCCAAACGGTGGAGAGGCAGTTCCTGTTTCTCTTTGCTTATTGGCGGAGGCATTAATACCTACCTCAATGGAGTTAAATACTGAAATTATTATAACCGTTGTTGTAGCTTCTCAGATGGTAATCATTTGGTATCAGTAGAAACAAAAGATAAAAATGCCATCTCAGATGTTTCAGTAAAAGGGGACTCATTCAGTAACACTGAAAGGATGCATCAAAGTTGGAAAAACTCACGAACCCATCCAAGTATTTTCTTTCCCATCAGCATTAAGCAATTACCTTGCACCAGTTATCTGAAAAATCTTTAGTTTCTCAGGCACTAACTAGAAAAGTAATTAAATCCTTATACTAATATGTTGCTAGACATGTTTATTAATAAGCTTTCTTAACAATACTGTCACTTGTAACTCTCTACAGTCTTTACTGAGATCACTGTTCAGTAAAGCTTATGTAGATCTTCCCTTAAAGCTGTATTAGTCTTAATCAGTGGTTGTGTAGCGTTTTGTTGGAACATCTTAAGAGTTCAATATTGGCAGCAATTTGAACAAGAGATTTCATTTTGTTTACTTGGCATAAACAACTTGGAAAGGCTCTCCCTGAATGAACAACTTCCTGCTTCAGAAAACTTCCCATGCGTGTAGAGATGTTATTCTTGGATCCTGGAAGTTTACTTGTCTGTTACGTGTTACTTGGTCAGAACAATAGCCAGTATATTTCATGTTTTTCTATAATTTTCAGAAGCTCCTAGGAACATATCTCACCTAATTTTGTAATTTGTCCAAGAGACCGATCATGCAACCCTAAGTTCATGCCAGCACTAATAAGCAAATAACCTGCAAAGATGTTTTCTTTGCTAGAGGCAGAGCTACCCGATAGCAGAGGCCAGTTCTTGCTCCCATTGGCACCAGCAAAAACTCATTGACCTGTGTGAAAATAAATTTGTGTGTATGCATATTAAAAGATTCAAGAAGATCTTTTAAATATTTTAAATTAACAGTGCACACTGAGATGCATTAATTAGGCTCCTGCTAATCAGAGATACCACAATGACAAGATGGCAGGAATTTAGGTAGGCAAGTGAATAGGTCACAGTTCAAATTCTTTTGGAGAAAATCAAGTACAGAAACAGAAGTCTGTCTGTGAAGTGAGTGTACTGTTATTCCCAGGATAAGCTGTCAGTCATGCTTGACAGCTCAAAAGAAATTATGAGTTCCACAGAACTGCAAGAACAGTCTTAGATACATTTTGCAGCATTAATTGAATTAAACAGTAGTCTTCCAGATGTATGAGTAGCTTATTCATGTCTGTGGAAAAAAAAAAAAGGGAATTCTTATTCTGATTGAAGAATCTGGAGAGAAATTTCTTTGTGCAAGTGGCAAGATAACTAAACTAGAGGGTGGTTGTATTCTTCTGTTTTAAATCAAAACTGTGTGCGTCTGCCTTAGACTTCCTCTTCCCAAATGTGGTCTTGATGGCTTATTTTTGCTGGCAGTTTCCGGTAGCAGAGAGTCCATTCTCCTTAATTTGTAGAAACTGTATGCCAGCCCGTTTAGAGATAGTCTGTTTTCAGCCAGAGAAGTACAAAAAAACCTCCTTTTTGTTAAGAAGTGTTTTGCTCTGTGAAGCAAGACAGATCTTGTTGACTTCTTGTATGTTTGTTGGAAGAGGAAGGGAATGGAGATCAAGGCAATGGGATGCAAATCCCTAATGGAGACGTTTGTGCCTTGAGCATTGAAAATCTGATACAGAGATTTTTGACAACATGGGTGTGTAGTCAGAGGGTGGGTGCCATATAAATGCTTCAGAGAGAGCCTGGAGACGCTATGGGTTTACAGGGTAGTAGCTTTTGTGCACTAAATGAGCAGTGACTCCACAGGGCATGACATTGATTACAGGAAAATATAGCGGGAGATAAAACCTCGCTCAGAAGGCAGTTTTAAGAGGCAGAATGGGGGGGCACTGTGGAACTAACAAGTTACATCTAACTGTTTCTGTAGTGCTTACCTCGGAGCTCTCCCTTGCTTAAAAAACCAAGCGGCCTTTTTTCTGTCTTGTTTCTCTCTCGCACGGAGTGGGTTTGTCTTTAAATGAGGAAGTCAGGTGGACTTTGAAATAGGTCAGCTTTGTAGTCCTTTAATCCTGTGGAAGAATATTGCCCTCTATCTGTCTGTTTCCTCCTGTTCCAGGGTTTACGTCAACAAAGCATGGACCATGTTCTCCCAGCCTTGAGGTTCCAGGAGCTCTGAGAGGAGCTTGCCTAGCACCATCTGCCTCTCTGCCATGCATCAGCCCTTTCCCTGCACATAATCCTGCTGCTTCTTCCCCGTTGCAGGATCAGCCTGTTCTTCCCCCAAAACTGTGTGTCTGTCTGTAATTGAGGTGGAGCAGTCATGTTTCAAAGAAATAATCATTCCTTTGGTGTGTGCTGTTCTATCAGCCAGAATGCAAATCTCTTGAAAAAGCATCTGAGATATGTACCTTTAGCGAGGGGGCACCTCAGTTCCAGCTTCTTTTATCAGTAGGTTAAGCCAAGGATGGCAGTATGTAGCAAACAAGCAAAAGGAGGGTTAAGCCAAATCATCACTGGTGCTGCTCTTGTGAATTGCGAAGTTCCTAAACTTCTGTCAAAACTAAACTTTTAATTCTGTTATGCAAACAGCTGTTCCCACAGTTAAACTGCAGAGTACCAACTGAAAAGCAGACCTTGTTCCCAGACTTGCAATGTATCTATAATTTAACATTAAGGTGATGACTCATTACGGTGAATGAGTTTAGTACTCAGAGATAAGAATAAAAAAGACTAGGAGTCAGAACTCCAGCATCTGGTGTGAATTTTCTGTGTGATGGAGAACTGGATAACTTACCTGTGCTGTTCCCAACAGCTGCTGACTTCTGTGTATGTTACTCAGCAGACCTATGTAATGCTAGTAAACCTCTACTGGGTGATAAGAAATGAGCAGTCTGAGTTTCAGGAAGGGAGACTATTTAATGCAGGAGTAATTCCTTTTTCCTGAAGAGCTAAGATTCTTAGCTGTTTCTGCTAACCTGATGTTTAATGAGCCTTGACAGCATGGCTTATCTGAGTTAGAACAAAGTGTTGTATTTACTGAAAGACAAGAGACTTGTTTATTACTTACATATTTTTTTCTTTTCACCTGTTTGTTTTCTTAGCCTTCCAATATATTTTTCACAATGGATGACATAGTAAAGGTTGGGGATTTTGGACTGGTAACTGCTATGGACCAAGATGAGGAGGAGGAATCAGTACTTACCCCAATGCCAGCTTATGCCAGGCACACAGGACAAGTAGGGACCAAACTCTACATGAGCCCAGAACAGGTTTGTGCTCTCTGCTCTACAGCTATATCTGGCAGTGCCTGGAAAATGCCTGAATTCCCAGGAGCTCAAAGATCAAGCACTCTTTCTAGTAAATTGGTGCAATCGAGTTACTTAAATTCTTTATCACCAAAGTAGAGTTTTGAGCTAAACTGAATTAAAAATTTTTTATATATATGTATCTATTACAGCAAAAAAGTGGCTAATGATTCGTACTTAGATGCATTCATTTATCATGCTTTTAATGTAGTAGAAAGATAACTGTATAATACTCAAGTTAATTGAGCAAGAACACACTGTTGTGCACGAGGTTTAAGTAAGTTGAAACATTTTACTTTGAAGTTGGGTCTGCAAAGAGGAGCTGATGTTCAGGTCCTTGCTCACCCATGCTTGTTTGATGAAGTTTGCCTATGTGCCTGTCTGTCGTTTTCAGCTCTGCACAGGGCTAATCACTTCCCTATGTTGACTTGAAAGGGCATTGTTTACGTTGTACATAATTACATACAGTGAGTAGCTTGATTGACCTAACCCTGATTTTGAATTTTCAGATCTGTGGGAACACCTATTCACACAAAGTGGATATATTTTCTCTGGGACTCATTCTCTTTGAGCTGCTTTACCCTTTCAGCACACAGATGGAGAGGGTCAGGGTATGTACAGTATTGGATTATCCTCAGTTTGATCATTTGTTTAAAACAGCTATTCGCTTGGTGAAACACTTGCAAGAGGTTATTTTCAGTTTTGAAAAAGCCTTGCAATTAGGAACACAACTTCTTTATCAGCCTTGTACAGACCCCCTGAATAATTGAAAATAAATTGCAGTCTTCCTAATGTGTGCAGTTGAATTGAGGCCTTAATTTCTTTACAAAGCTCCTCTGTTGTCAAGCCAAGTAAGAGAAACTATTGAACTAGGATATCCAAGAACTCAAGCAACAAATATAGCTTGTGACTTTAAGCCTGCCAGCCTGTTTTTCATTCAAGAATTGGAACCATGCTGTGCATTTTTATCATTTCATCCTTCATTTGCATCTGCAGTGCTTCTTCACCCAAAGCATTTAGTGAAAAATTGCTATTCCTTTTCCTGTAGTAAGTCTTAGCTGTGAGTTTCACTCAGCTTCAAACACAATTTTCCCAGTAATTGATGACCTTCATTGCATCAAATGTGAATTTGCGAGGTTTGATGGGGCTTTACAACTCTTCGTTGCTGTTAAAATGCACGTGAGATCCATCTTGCTGAGGAACAAGTTCATAGAGAACGGGCTACAGCCAGAAAGGTTTTTCCTCTTGTATATGGTGACCAGTGACCTATGCTGGAAAGAAAGAGTCATTATAGCTTTTATTTATCATTTGTATGTGCTTGGGGGGTTTAAATTCTCATGTGAAGATGGATTGCTTTTAGTAGAGATGTAAGAAGCAACTTGAACCACACCGTGAATGCAGCCCGACCAAATGTTTCACCTATGCTGGCATTGCATTCTCTTGCTTAAAATGCACTGAGTTTTTATGGTACCTAAGAGCATAATCTAGAGGAGGAATGAAAATGCTTAATTTTAAACCCCTGCACTGAAACCAATTTCAGTTTCCTTAAATAGAATCAGTTTTACTGAGACACATACCTGATAAAAAGCTATCCTGGATTCTTAAGATCTCCTGCAGCAGTGACTATAAGCTTTGCTCTTCCAGTTTCTGTCCCAAGTGTAGAAGCAAAGCAAGTAAATCAGAGTGAATCCTAAATTGCATCTAACTCTGATGCTTTACTTCCTAAGAGGGTAAAAAGAGTCCCCTAACATCCTGTGATTTTCACTGTCATTCCATTGTTTTTGATAAAATCAAAAGAAACCTCTATCCCTTTATTGTCAAGTTCTGGAGTTTACCTACTTTAGTAGTTGTTTCCAAGTTGTTACACTGAAGTTTTCATTGGCATCAGTGGAGCAGTAGCACTACTTGCTGAAGTAAAACATGCTCTGCCTGACCAGGTAACCCAGCACATTGTAGGAATCTGTGACAAAATGGCTGGAACAATCCCCTGAGGAGGAGGAGTGTGAGACCTGCCTCTGTCTCAGGCTGTGAGCAGTCAGTCTATGGCAGTGCAATTTATTTCCAAATTAGATGTTTGAAAACAGATCAGATCACTAAATGGAGACTGAATTGATAGAGAAGGAGAACAATTTTTTTGAAGCATTTTATTGTCATAAAACTCGGTTCTCTTGAACAGGAGTTTCACTATTGTCCACCAGTATTAACTGATAAGTTTGTACTTTCAGTGGAGTAATAGTGAATTGAATTTTGTTTTAATTTTAGAATTCTTACATTTTGTGCTCAAACTTTTGCAAAAGGAGTCCCTTCCTAAAAGAAATTAAGTGCTAAATATTGCGCTAAAAACATGCTAAAGTGGGTCATGGGTTGCTGGCAATTACAGAACTTAGCCTGCTGCAAATAGTTGTGTGGCTGAACATGGGAAAATTACTGTCGCTAGATGGAGCCAATGTGTTTGTTATGGAAGAAACACTGAAGGAGACCAGCTACCTTGTGAGGACGCAGAAATACACAACATGAGCTGCTTTTGAAACTGCTGATAAATCTGCTCATTAGTCCATAAACGTTAAATAAAGACTAGTGCTTATGCTGTTAAGACAGAGCCAGTCATTTCATGGGTCTTAATACTGGTGTAATGATCTTGGGGATTATGGGCGGTACACAGATGTGTTGATTTTGTTGAGCCAAAGTGAGAAAGTACAAGTTTGTGTATCTGGTTGACTTGAAACTGCAGAGGTGAGAATTCTTGTAACATGATTCCTATTGCAGTCTGTATACCTAGGAAAGCAACAGCTTGCTCATTTAAGTATGTTGTGATTTTTAACCACTAAAGCAAGACTTTAAATCAAGGGTTTTTTCCATCATGCTGATTTGTTTGCATAGTTCACATAATTTTTGAAGAATAATAGGGTAATGCTGCCAAAGAATGGTATTTTGGAAAAGTTACATGTTTTTCTTAATATTTTTGCAGACCTTAAGTGATGTTAGAAATTTGAAGTTTCCACCATTGTTCACTCAGAAATATGCACAAGAGGTAAGTATATCTGATGCTATTAGTTGTAGCTTTTTCTTTAATAATTGTAGCTTTTTTCTTTGCTTTCCAATTGCTTTGCAGGTAAAAATGGAGGAAAAAAAAAAAGTACCTTTTGTGTTACTAAGATGCATTTCTTTATCCCTGTACTTTTTCTACATTTCAAAGCTATAACATTACAATAATGTGGATGATAACTTTTTGTCACACAGTTTATCTCCAGTAACTATACAATATTACCTGGCTTCCCTTTGTCACTTGAAGTCACTCATTTCACATACATTCTGACGTGATTTCTTGCTACAAATCCATATTCACAAAGAGAAAGCGCAGAGTTCTAGACAGGTAAAGGGGAGACTGGACTGTAGGTAGCACCATGGCCGCATGGGATCTCACTCCAGGAACTGGATCTCTCAAGTGGGAGACCTATGAGTAAACTGTGCTGTGATCTTATTAATCAGATCTTTAAAGTGATACGGTTGCAGAAGAAAATGAGGTGATGTACAAAACCTCCAAGCCGAGATGCTTTCAGGTGTTCACGGTAGCTTCAGACCAGCAGCTAAAGGAGACTAGCCTTTCTTGCTTCACAGCTGTAGGCTGCCTGGGGGAATGTGATGTGCTGTACTCAGCTGGAGCAGGACACCAATTCTGATTAAATTTCGGACAAATATTCATACTACCTGTATATGTAAAGGAAAATGTCTAATTCACTGTGAATTACTGTGTGGCTTAAAACATGGCAGCTTAAATATGAAGCTAAAAATTACTCCTAAATTATATTTCATATGTTTTAAATTTTTTTCATTGCAAATAATGTAAAGGTTTTATAACTCTATTGAATGTTGGGTCAGATTTGATTTGCCAAATTGATTGGAGTCCTTGACAGTAAAGACAGTTTAACAGATGCACAGTGATACATTTTCAAATATTTAATGCACTTCTAGCTACTTTGCCAAAGCAGTAATACCCAAATTATTCAGAAAGCAGCTGGGGACATTTTCTTCTTGTTCATAGAGCCACAATTGAAGTCAGAACGTTAAATAAGAAAGAATTTATTAATTCATTCATGTAATACTTGTTTTCTTTTAGTACACCATGGTGAAGGACATGCTTTCTCCAAGTCCCACTGAAAGACCAGAGGCTGCAGCAATCATCGAAAATCCTGTATTTGAAGACTTGGAACTCCCACCAAAACCAGTGCTTAGGCAGAGGTCACGGACAATGAGTTTATCAGGAAATAAGCATTCCAGACAACCAAGCAAATAACTATCCTCAGGATCACTTCTTCCACTCGGCAGGTTTTACAGGGATTGTTCAGCAGAAGGATCCTATGATGCAGAATGTGTATCTTGGAAATAGTTTACTTAAATTTTTTTGCCATGTTTAATGTATAAGACGTGTTGGACAGATTTTCATTTACTTTGACAGCCAACGAAAGCCAGTAACCACACTTTTCACATTCCATTTTTCTTACCTTAGCTCTCCTAGGCGGATGGGTCCAGCTACTGTGCTTACCAATGTTGTGCTCCATTATCGGTTTTTTGGCTTTGTTGGGGTTTTTTGAAGCTTGTAAATGTCAGCTTGCTGGGTAAGAGAGAGATCTGTAACATGTAAATAGAATTTAAATACTGTATTTTTATAGAGCAAATTACAGTCTCTAAGCCTAGTGAGTATCTATCTGGATCACTTGCTCTTTGGTGAAATGAAGATGACTTTGAAATGAACTATGACTCCATTTTTGTCCCTGATGGGTAAACTGGGAATCTGCACTATTTTTAAAGCAAAAAAGTACCACAGTTGTACATACTGTCACTCTCCATAGCCAGTCATTAGAGGAAATCGTTTCATACTTCTGCACTGTAGTAGATCTTAGGGAATGCATTTTATACAGATAAACCTGTAGAAAAAGAAAAGGAGCTTTTTGCCATTAAAAAAGGGGGTTTTATAGGCAGTGGTTGGAAGAGCCATAGTAAAAATTATGTACAAAAATGTTGTGATTCTGAAAATTTAAACCTAACGAAGTCATACGTGTCGTATGTAATCTTGTAGATTTGTACTTTTTTAAAAAAATCAACTGGTAGGCATTTGTGTAATCTGCTAATTTAACTGCCTAATGCCATGCTTTTATTTCTCATTGTAAATATGTTAATTTTTATTTATAAAATACAGAATCAATCCA
Source organism: Pandion haliaetus (assembly GCA_013401275.1). Taxonomy (NCBI): domain Eukaryota; kingdom Metazoa; phylum Chordata; class Aves; order Accipitriformes; family Pandionidae; genus Pandion; species Pandion haliaetus. Next base: position 18,037 of record VYZV01043586.1, on the reverse strand, counting down.
TTTGGGTTGGTGGTGTACAGAATGCACTTGCTATAATTGTTCAGTGCATTAATTATTGTGACTTCTTTCAAGTCTAAATGATTTAATAAACTTTTTTTATTTATAAAAAAAAATAAAATAGTAGTTGTTTCTGTTCAAAGCCTGCATCAGTGCGTGCAGCAGATGGCAGCCTTGTGCAGTTGGAACAGGAGGACAGGCATTGCATTTCTGTAACTTGCTTTGCTTTTCTGTCTCATACTTGCCACAGTGCACGTGATGATGCAAAGATGTGTATGCTGCTTGGAAGTGAGATACTATCTGAAGAAAGAAGGAAACTGAGCTCTTCTAAACTGAGTGGATTATGGAGGCAATCTCAACTGTTAACAGGGAGGGAAGCCTTGAAGGGATAATTCTTACACTGTTAGAACTGGTTTTGCATAAATGCATTTTCCTGTTTTACAGGCTTAAATTTTTGAAGTTGTAGGCTCTGAAATCAGTTTTTTAAAAAGATGCTGGATTCATATCCCTCTGGGGATCACTGTATTGTGGTGTGACACTATGATTGGCAATTAAACCAGCTGACACTGTAGCCTTATGATAAAGCAAAAGTGGATTACAAAGATTGTCTTCCTTCTGCTCTTGGATAACTCTCCTAGATACTGGCTTGTCCAGTTGAAGCCAGAATGCTGCAGTGAATATTTGCTCAGAAACAGAACTTTATCAAGTTTAGCTGGGTTAAAACAGAAGACAGTTATGTGCATCCTCTTGCCTTGGATTTCCCTGTTAGTGTCAGTTATAAATGCACAGTTAAATGGCCACGTTTGAAGCCTCTCTAGCTTCCCTGCCAGTTCAGTGATTACAGATGGAGCACAGGAAATTAAGAATAAGGCGTTTTTAACTTGTATATCTGTGCTGGATGTAAGTAGCAGCCTATTCCAAGGGCCCTGCAGCATTTCAGTATCAAAAATGGCATACATGTTCACACTAGGTGTGTCTGCATATTCAGGGATGTTACAGTTATCCTCAAAGGCATGTACGAATCCTACCCTGTGTGGTGCATGCCCAGCTGCAAAATCATCTGGCCACGTTCAGCTCTTAACTGCCTGTGTCAGTGAGTCTTTGCTTCTCTTAGTGGTGGACGCTGGAGTGTGTTGTCCCTGTCTTTTGCTCCTTTTTGCTCCAGGGTTTGACTAAGAAAGTCTTTTCTCTAACCAGAGGGGTTTTCTTCTGGACTCGGATCTTGCCTTCAAGCACTCATTTCCCTGCCTCTGGCAGCTCCACTTGCTCTGCCCCAACAACGGGGGAAGAGGACACTTCTTTGTGCTATGAAACACCCACCTGGGCTTCAACACCCCCATCAGCTCCAGGACTATTTTACCAGCTCTTCAGAACCAGGCTAACCAGAGGGATGTACCTCCTTGTGTTGTTTTTCTTCTTTAAGTCATGTTTTAATTATACTACACTTTGGTGTTCTATCCCTGTCCTTCTGCTGGATGATGTTCTTTCTTCAGTCAACTCAGACCAAATGGTTGAGCATGACTGAAAGACTGAAGGCCTCTGGTCTAATGTGCATTTGCTCTATGCTCACATCCTGGAAGGGAAAGCAATGAAGGCAGGCTTTTCTCCACTCTGTACAGATGACAGCAGCAGCTTTCCACCTTGTCTGCAAGATCCCAGTCTTTACACGACAGCCCTGGTGGCAGGAACATCTAATGGTTCATAGACAAGTTTATTTGCCTTCTTTCAGTTTAACAACATCTAGAAACCAATTACCAGACTGTCTCAGGTCTTCCTGTGGCCATGGAAATTGGTGTGTACCTTCCTGCCAACTTTTTTTGCAGAGGAACAGCTGAACCCAGAGGCTAGCACAGCTGCCAGCTTACAGCCCTGCAAAAAGGAGTACTGGTCTCAGGCTCTGCTGCACCATGCAGCACTGCGGTCCTGGCCTGTTCTTGGAGAGGATGTTGCCTATCCCTCAGCTCCCTCCCTTCCCCTCACAGCTCTTAGGGCTGAAACACAGTTCCTTGTCCTGTTTTATCAAAATTAACTGGGTGGCAGAAGCAAGAATCCTGCCCCAGCCACCTTTGTGCCCACTGGACCTAAATGCTTCCCCCACAGTAAGGGCAGGATTCTGTAGTTATTCTACTTACCGCTTCCATGTTATTGGAGTCATAGGAGCTGGGAGACTTAACCCACTACATGAAGAGTCATTTGACAGGAGTACCGGTGTGGCAACCCCAGCTTGGGACTGTTTCTTCTACCAGGCTCCTGAGAGAGAACTTCTGACGCTTGTACCAGTGTCTTCAGTAGCTGAAGCTACTCCAGGCAGTAGCTGATTGCTTTTTGCTATGCCTGAGGACAGTCCTCTGCTACCTTTGAGCTGGAAGAGCAGAAGGACTAAGGACTTACTAACCCTCCCCTCTTTTTTTATTAACAAAGCAACATTCTTTACCCTTCTGAGTGCTTAAGTCCAGTAGTTTTAGCATTAAATGTTAGCCTGGATATCTTTCTGCTGTGTTTGCTCTGCTTCCCAGGCTGCAGAAGCCTTGTCTGTCCTAAGTAGGTGATGGAGCACTCAGAAAAAGCTATTTTAGAAACCATCCTTGAAGCGTGCCATGTCCATGCAGGCTCTGAGTGCAATGACTGTCCTGTGTAAACCAGCGTAAGACCCTGCCAGAACCGTGCCAGGGAAAGCGATGGCTGTTGTCTGAGTGGTCACCAGCCCTCAACGTGGCCCTGCTACAGAAAAGCTGTGGTCTTGGGGGCTCAGCTCCTGCTTTTACTCCCTGTTACGATGCTGCAAAGACAATTGGGAGCAGTCCTGCCTTTTCAGGGTAATCCTTCAGTGAGCTACTCCATGGCCCTCCTGAGGGGAGCCGGTGCTCTTTGATGCTGTTTGAAGTCCAGACAAGTGCTTGGGAGTGGTAAAAATAATAATTCCTATTTATCATCTTTTTTTTTATGGCAATACTCTGTATAGCTACACTCCTAGCATCACGGCATAGACATCACAGTGCAAAACGCACAAGTAAGGAAGGATTCCTCTTCACAGCCCTTCGTTGGCTGGTGTTGGTCACCTGTAGCCCCCTTTGAACCCCCTGGGCACTAGGTACTCTTGGTGTTACAGCAAGCCTTGCTTGTCTCCTGGGGTCTGCCACATAGGATATTCCCTTCCAGAATTAATAAGGAGACTCACAGATAATTCGCAGAAAGCCAGTGAAAGCTCTGGACCTCTCAATATTTCAGAAGCAAGTGAGTTGAACCCTGAGCCACAGCCCAGACTGCAGGGTGGTGCCTTTGCAAAGAAGTGACCTCTGCTCTTTGACCGCATCCCTCCTAACTCCCATACACAGATTGACACACATGGAGTTATCAAAACCGGTCAAATTTGTAATGTAAGCTGCAAGATGAGAGCTACAGTGAAAGAAATACTGTCCCACCTTATGTTGTAGATCACCAGGATGTACACAAAGACAAGTTCATATTATCACACTGATTTTTTTTTTTTTTTCCCCAGCATGAAGGTTGAATTTCTCTTAGGAAATGCTCATTAAAAAAAATAATTACCTAGGAAGGAATTAGCTCCATTAGTTATAACAAATTGCCCCTAAAATATCAAAGTTCCTTGTCTGTAAAACTGTGGAAGATGAAGAAATGCATCTTTGTCCGATGCTACCAGCTGTAATATTCCAGCTCCTCCTTCCCCTATTTTTCTGCTCATTATTTTTCCATTAGGATGTGCTCTGGCACTTTCTGTACCACCACCTCCAGCAACTGATTCTGAATCCTGATTATTTGGGTTTGCCCTTCAGGGCACCATTAGGCACTGGCACCATAATGCTATATTCTAGGTCTGGAGCAGTCTTGGAAAACGTGGCTATGGAAACCATGTCTTCTCCAATGTCCACCTGAGACCTATGCCTGCAAATGAGCAGCTTCTTCAGGGCCCGTTGGAAGTCCCGGTTCAGAAAAGCATAGAGCATTGGGTTGATGGTGGAGTTGCAATACCCTAACCAAGTGATGATCTTGAAGGTGTCAACCAAGACCGTGCTGGTGGAGTTGGTGCCTCTGGCAGCGAGCCAGACATTCAGGACAAAGTAGGGCAGCCAGCACAGCACAAAGACTGAAATGATAATGCTAATGGTCCGTGTGGCCTTGTTCTCCAGCTGCAGATGGTTCTGCCGCTTGCTGTTGGGGTGGTAGTGGATCTCCAGGGCCTGAGACATGATTCGAGTGGCCTTGAGCCGTGAAGCTCGGTAGATGAAGAAATACATGCTGCACATGACCATGAAGGGGACAAAAAATGCCAGAGCAGAAGCCACAATGGCAAAAATCCAGTTGGTGACAAAGATGCATTCTCTGCCTGCATCAAAGTCCACCCCAGGGATCTCGTTCCAGCCTTGCATGATGGGAAGGAAGGAAATGAGGGAGGAATATACCCAGACCATGCAGGTCATCGCGATGCATCTGTGAAAGGAAGGAGACGGGGAGAGGAGAGAGTGTCTGAGTAATTTTGAGTTGAGAACATCCAGTACAATTCAATCCCCATGGTAACCCGTGTGGGATATCACCGCTCAGCAGTCCCACAGGGCTTGGAGAAGGGAAAAAGCTGGGGTACAATTAAGTCCATACATGAATATCTCTAACGACTGGGTAATTGGGTCTGTGGTTAACAAAATCGGGGTCAGTGTAAGGGATGCTCAGAGCTGACCGAAAAAAGAGGAGGAAAGGTTTTACAGAGGATTTTCATTAATATTTAAAACAACAGCATGTAGATTTTTCTATTTGGTTTCAGCTTTAGTATCTGGCCGTTACCCTCTGAGGAGCAATAGGGCTGGAGCTGATGGACACTAGATCAGAGAATGCGACACGGCATGCTATGCAGCCCCCTCCTCGGTTTGGCGACTGCCTGCACTCCACAAATCATACACAGCAAGAGTTCCAGAGAGAAGAAACATCCCCAAAAGAGCCTGAACCCACCTCCTAAAGCACCCTGCAGCTGCAGCGTCCTCTCCGCCCACCCTCAGAACTTTTCCCACCCTGCAGTCCTCATTTCAATGTTTCACATGAAACCTTGACAGCAGCTTAGAAACTCATCCTCTTTTCTCTGCATTTCCGCCATGAATATTGCTTTGGAAAACACTGTGAATTTAAGAAGCGGAAGACTACCACTACATGCATTCTTCTGGGTGTCATTTCTCCTAGTACTTGGGAAAATTCCCATTAAATGCCTGCAAAAGGCAGAAGTTGTAGGTACAAGTCAGCCCACATCACTGGTTTCTACCCCATTTTGATCTATCCTTAGCTCAAAAAGTGCTTTCCCAGGAGCACCATCAAACCAGCTCAGCTGCAGTCTCCTTTTCTCCTGCACCACATTAAAAATCTTCTGCAAAGTTTTAAATGGTGTGAAGATCCTTTTGCCACATCACTCTGCTTTTGGGCAGCATCTGTCAATAGCTCATTTGGTCCCGAGACAATATAGGCCATGGCCAAGTAAAAATTTGGAGGGACCCAAAGTGAGGAGCAACTCCACTCACCTGCCACGGGACATCCTTCTTGAATAGTGGTAGGGGGTCACCACGGAGCAGTATCTGTCCAGGCTAATGAAGCACAACGTGACAATGGATGCAGTGCAGAACATGACGTCAAAAGAGATCCAGACTTTGCAGAACAGCTTCCCAAACAACCACATCCCCGTCACCTCGTAAATGATACTGTGTTAGAAAACAGGGAGAGATCAAAGCTAGAAGGACTGATTTCATGCATTTCTTCAAGACTCCACTGAGGTAACACCATATTTTAACACAGAGGTACTAAAGATGAGCATACAGCTCACTCAGACAGCAGGGTTTCATCCTCAGAAGTACAACCCAAGGCAGTAACCCACAGGTGCGACATGGCTGAAGAAGACCAAACCTATGCTCTTTGCCTGCACTCTAAGTAGGTGCCTCGTTAGAGGTGCTTTGCCCTGCAAAGCTCCCTAAATTTACCTCTGCACAGCTTTGTTTATCACAGCTTTTGCCAGTGCTCTATGCAGCACAAACTTTTATGATTTCTCCCCAATTCCTGGGGTATGGAAGATGCTCCCTCCTCCAAGAAACTCACTTTTCATCTGGTCTCATGCTTCAAAACTAGAGGATTTCAACTCTCGGTTTTAAAAAAAAAAATCCTAGGAGGAAGCCTACGTGGCTTATATGTTATATAACTCACAAATGCCTCAGCAAGGTAAACACACCAGCAAAAAGCAGACATTATGCCAAAATTATTTCTAACAAAGTCAAGAGGGGCCTGTAAGAAGTGAGCAGCAAAGGAAGGAACATATGGCAGCTGTAGGAAGGCTGATGCCTGTTTCTACAGCATTCAATTAAGATGCCGTTCGCTTCCCCTTTCTTTCACCAGCTTTCTGCAACTCCTGGGGTGCTGCTGAAATAACCATTGTGTGTGAATTTGATGTGGAAGGCTGAGTAACCACCTAGTCCTGCAAAGCTTTAATTATCCTGTAACCTCACAGCTTGCTGGTCAAATACAGTGAAAGCAGAGCTGCTGCACTGCAGTGCACTCAGGTGGGCTTTGCTGTCCGGCAGCAGCAGAAAGAGTCAACTTCATGTCAGAGGAGTTACAAACCAATGCCTGCTCTGCATCTAATTAGCAACAATTCATTAAAAGGACTTGTGAAGGTTATTCTAGAGCACAATAACTGCTATAGGTGGGTACAGGTGGGCCCCAGCCCTCAGCAGCTTTTTGTTATGCAGGATGCTACACAAAAATTCAAGCAAACCTTAATCTACAGCAGAACCTGTCCCTACACTGGGGTGGCCTCCACATGGGCAGCATGCAGTGTCCCACTGCACACACGGAAAGGTTTCTTGGCTCTTTCCTAGATGGGGAAATGAGACGTATAGATGTTGAAGCACAGGTCCAGTAACAGTCTTGGGTGCCTTGTTGCCACTCTTCAGAAGCCTTTCTTATCCCCAGAGATGCTGCAAAGCCTGTGGTGTGAGCACCATGGCCTTCCAGAAGTAGACCATGCTGCTGTCATGAACATCCCTGCACACAGATCCCAGCTGAGCAGGTACCTAGCTTGCATCAGCACACTTCTGGTGGGATGCACCTGACCTAGCAGATGTTCTCACAGTGCCTGGTAGTGGATACCTGTTCCCTCTTCTCTGATGTAAAAGGTCTCTGCAGCTTGGGAATGATGCTAGTTAAAAAGGAATAATAAAAGCCCAAAGAAATGCACGGTATGAGCAGGAGTGAAGTCACCTCTGTGTTTCACTTATGCTTGCAAAAGAAAAGAGTAGCTGGAAATATTCAGCCTGGAAATGACTGGGTTGGCTGGAGTACCCAGATGACAAGCTAAGCACAGCTGAACTGCTCCTGCAAACAAACCAAACCAGGAACAAAACAGAAGTCTTACTCTTATGAAATTAAGGGACCAGGTGACAACCTTGGTTTTCCTTTCTATCACATTTTCCTGAGCCAAACTGGCTCCTAAGATAATTTCTTTTCCTCCTCTTTGTCATGTGCTAACTTGCCAACTGAGGAGCAAACTGCAATCCAAAAGAGCAGCATAGATATGAAGTCAAAACAGTGGGAAAATGTGAAACAACAGTCACTCCAGCAGCGGGGCCAAACAATGCCCAATGGAGCTGGCAGGGTCCGTTCCTCACCACGTGGCCCACCAAGAGCTGGCAAGTCTTCACACCAGGCAATACCAGGACATTCAGGAGGGGCACAAAGCATCAATCATGCTCTGCTCTTTGGTCACCTTCATAATATTTTTGTTGTTGTTGTTGTTGTTAAATAAGACATCACTCCCCTAGGTGGGCTATTTTCTCTCTGGCTGCATAGTGAAGCCAATGGTTTTCATGGAAGGACTTCCCCCCCTTTTAATGCCCTCTACCATCCTTTGATAGGACAAGGGGTAATGGTTTTGAATGAAAGAGAGGGTAGATTCAGTCTAGATATAAAGAAGAAATTTTTTATGGTGAGGGTGGTGAAACCCTGACACAGGTTCCCAGAGAGGTGGTAGATGCCCCATCCCTGGAAACATTCAAGATCAGGTTGGACAGGGCTCTGAGCAGCCTGATCTAGTGGAAGATGTCCCTGCTTATGGCATGGGGGTTGGACTTTAAAGGTCCCCTCCAACCCAAACTACTCTATGATTCTGTGATCTTTCCCCTCATATCCTTTACAGCTGTGGTCCCCTCCTCATCCTTGTTGTGCCCTTCTTCTCCTTTCTTGTTGGGCATGAGAAGCCACAGATTTCCCAATGAAACATATTTTCATCTGCTTCTCCTTTTCCTTCCATGCTTTCCTGGGAGCCTAGAAGTAGGAATTGGACACTTTCCTTCCCCTTTGCATTCCTAACTGAGCAAAACATAGTGCCAAATTCCCTTTTTCCCCTTGCCAAGGAAGATGTCTTACTCCAGTTATGGGGGATGCTACCAGTCTTCTGGAGGAAATTACATCTGCCAAGACACTCACCTGCCTTCAGTCTTTGCTACCACTCCCTCCCGTTGCCCAGATTGCAAATACCATGTCAGTAGGTGGGAGGCAGAAGTAACGAGGATGCTGGGTAACTAGAAATGCCCAAACTCCATTTAGAAGAAAAGAGATTGAGGACAGATATTGCCAAGCAGGAGCAGAATGTGGAGACACCAGAGGAGTCATCTAGTAGACAACAGGCAAAATCACAGAGGAAGCAGTGGTAGAGATTATCAGCTGGAACTCACTCCAAAGCAGGAATTGTTCAGCTTTTGTCTTCTTTGAGCAAACGGAGTGCTGCCGTTCCTGGGTTCGATTGGCGTAATGGAGAAGGTGATCTCCTGGAGGGATGGCTGGAATGGGTGGAAGAGCAAGTGATGCTGTGCACTCCCAGAGAGGAGCCCTTGAGAAACCCAGGTTGAACTGGGATGAAAACCTCTCATTTCTGGGCTTAACAAGAACATGGAAAGGAAAAAAAAAATAGCCCAGGAAAATGCCAGGTAGCAGAGAGATTGTTGCTTTAGCTAATCTTTGGTGATTGACACACTGTTTTTCTCTTTCTAGGAGGCTGAAATTGTCTGCCACATTTTATTGCAGTGACCTCATCCATGCAGTGGGAAACATCAGAGCTTCTCTTGGGAAAAATTAGCAGGTGCTGCTGTCGACAGGAGCACATGGATGGTTTTTGTATCCCGTCTGGGTAGGGCAGGGGGAACCACATTATTTTGCAGGCAAGCCCAGCTCAGGCCCTGCAGAGTCCATCATCACCAGTTGCAGCCCAGCTCCAGCCCAGTTTAGCCTGATAGCTGGAAATGGGGAAGGAAGCAGATAGCCAGACTGCTGCAGCCACGTCAGCCAGGTCCTCACCCACACACCCACTGGTGATCCTCAGGGAACAAGATCAGCTGACCTGCAGGCCCTTTCCACCCCTGTCTGGCAAAGAGCCACTTCCACGATCCTATCTTTCTCCAGCATAGAGCAAAACCCCCGCTATCAGCGATACAAATCTCCTGGTTAAGTCACTACCCTCATTCCCACCAGCTCATCCTCAACTAAGCTGCAATCTAAACCTTTTGGGCAGGTATTTGTAGCACCAGGTGAATAGAGATGGATGATTTCAGAACCTGAACTTAAAAATTCACTGAGCTTAGAGTTGAAATTGGCAGTAATATTTCTTAAAGGGCATCATTAACTGCTTTTTTTTCACCTGACACTATAAACTTATAACTCAGTTTGTAAGTGCTTGTTGGGAAAATATCTTTCTGTGCAAAATTCAAAAGCATAGGCAGCCCTGTGAGAATGCAAGCACAAAATATGAAAAGAGTTCAGCTTCTTAATATTGCTCCAGGAACACTAAATAGGGCGCAGCCCCCCTGTTTTAAACAAACCTCTGGCCATTTTGCAGCACTACAGACAGAACCTACAAGTAAACTGGTTTCTGGATTTGTTTTACTATGTTTTAGCCAGGTAGTGAAGCTCCCATAAATATAAACCTCCTTCAGGGACAACTGCCCTCCGAAGTGCCTCTTCCTCCATTAAATATAGTGGGAACCTAAATTACCCTACTTATACTAAAATAAAATCCTTACATTTACACAGAGAGAGGGGAAATGGCCTTTGTCCCCATGTCAACACTTCCAGTTATCGATGTGCACTGCAGTCAGGTAATAGGGGCAAAACAATTCCCCAAAGGCAGAAAATCCCATTTGTTATCCTACTGCAGACTGCAGTTCTTCTAGACGGTTTATGCAGGCAAAAGATTTATTTTGCAAGGTCACCAGCTTTCCCCATGAATTCCAGCGGTATGTCTGAACCAGAAGAAGCAATCAAAATTCTGTGTTTCACCAAGAATATGAAGAATAACATCTCTACCTGTCAAGTTCAGCAATATGAAATCATCAATTTTCTTACACTAGTAAGGAACTTTTTTACATTTCCCTCCCACTACCAGAAAATAAAAGATAAGGTTCAAGACGTGTAAAATCAAAAGCTCAGAATTTAAATCCACTGATCTCAATAGTCATTCCTGACTAAGAAAAATGGGGGAAAAAATAGACTCCGTGATTTGCTCTACCTTTGAAAAGTCATCAGGACCAACACAATCATTGCACTCAATGCTGACACACCAGTGGCAGTCCTCATCTTGCATTCCCCAAACACTCAGAGCATGCAAAATCATCTAGAAACCATGTTGGCCCTGTGTGCAACACAGAGCTAGTCCTGGAAGAAGAGACTCATCGCACCAGAGCCACCCGAGGAGCTGGATAGCAAGTTCAGACCAGCAGCCAGGTTCCCTATGCAGCCAACAGGAAAAATAACCTTGGGAAGTCTCTCGCCATTCATTATAAGGGGACCCATTATAAAGGGTAGGGAAACTGAGGCACAGAAGCATGTATAATCACCGACCCACAGTTAAGCTCTTTGGAAAGCCCAGCCCTAAGCACAGCAATGTGAACGTCTAGCCAGCCCTGCTCAAAGAGCGGCTGCTGAGCTAGGAGAAATGACGTTGCATGCACACACCGCTGTCTGACCTTACCTTACCTTAACTTACAAGCACTTCTTACCTAAAGGGCATGACCAGACAGGCTACAAGGAAGTCTGCCATGGCTAAGGACATGATAAACATATAGGTGACGGTGCGCAGCCTCTTTTCCACCACCGGACAGATAAAGACTATTGTATTTCCCAGGAGCGTGATCAAGTCAATGAGGGTTAGTATCAGCCCAATGACCACCTCCTGGAGGCCGATCCCTGCCCAGTTGCCACCTCCTTTCACAAAGGAGGAGGCAGCAGAGGAGAAATTAGAGAACCAAGATTCATTTTTGTCCATCAGCATCTTCTCACTGTTCAAATCTGAAAGAGAAGAAAGTGGAAAAAAAATAAAAAAGGACTTTAATGCACATGACTTGTAGATCTATGAAAGGAAGTACAGAAATAATGTTTAAGCTTCCTTTACTTCAAGAAAAATCCACACACCCTGCTGTATCTGTGCCATCACTGTCCCATGCTTATCAGTCCATTAGAAGTGTCTGAAATCCTGAGGGTGAAGATAAATATGCAGTACTGGCTGAAGTCTGTCATGGCAATTAGAAGCCCTCCTGTGAACAAAAATGCATCATCAGGTGAATTGTGATACAAAAAAAAAAAAAGAGAAAAGCACTGAGAGCAGGAAGAGGACAAGCAAAAAACTGAAATCGAAAATTAAAACAGCTCTGCTAAACCCCACTGAACAGCACACCATGTCCACAAAATATGGGAGTTGGAACTAGGTGATCTTTAAGGTCCCTTCCAACCCAAACCATTCTATGATTCTCTATTCTCATTATCATCTTTGCCACCCACAGACCAGATGAGGCTGCTTGCCCAGGCTGGCTGCTTCCATAACCTCACTATTCAGTACATGCTCTGCCCTGGTACTTTTTTAGGCTCTGAAGTTAAGAGATTTTTACTACCATGGTGGGCAGCTCCATCCTACAGTCTGAATGGCCATGCAGAGCTGCCAGCAACCACACAGGGAGCAAGTAAGCAGGTAATTGAGGTGCCTTGGGTGCAGCAGTGACCTCAGAGTCATGTCCCCTTCTGTATCCAGCTGGGAGAGGATGCTCCCAACTCCGTAATGTGGACTTACCAGTCGAGGAAATTCCTGTGCTTGTGTCCACAGCTCAGTTCCCAGACTTTGACTGAGTGCTGTCACAGGTACCTGGGAAGGTGGGAATGATGTGCTGCAAAAATTCTGGAAGTTCAAAGTTCACTGATGTGGCTAATGGGAACACAAAGACAAAACCTGCGGGGAAAAGAAAATTATAGAAATATTTCCAGATATCAAATTGTTATATTTGAATACCACCACTGCTCCTGTGGTTGGGCTCTACTTTCACAGTACTCTCAGGTCAATCCCACATCTCCAGGGCATCACTACTGAGTGCAGCATGAGAATGGGTTAGGATAAACATCCATATAGTCCAACATGCCTTATCTCGTGGTGGCCAAACTTTTCCTTAGGAGGATTCAAAGAACAAGACAGCATGTAGCAAAATTTCCCCAATGTCTGTTTTTCCTTCCAGCAGTCCATGATCCATAATTACCTCTGCAGATGGTTTCAAGAACTTCTATATCATGAAGTTGTCCTACTTCCCCTTTGGCCCACGCAAAGTTTTAGCATCCATGACCTCCTCTAGCAACAACTTCCACAGCTCAGCTATGCGCCATAAAAAGAAACACCTCTTTTTGCTTGTTTTGAGCCTGTCACCAGCTAGTTTCATTTGATGGCCTCTGGTCCTTGTATTGGAAGAAAGATCATGCAAGCAATCCTATCCGCTCTCTCAATGCCCCTGGTGGGCTCTTTAATCTCTGTCACATCCCCCAGACCCCTTGTCATCTCTTGGTCAGGCTGAGGAGCCTTGCTGATTCCTCGTACAGAAGCGATTGAGGACTCCTGGCCATCCCTCCTGCTCTTCTGAGCCTCTGAGATGGACCAAAACTGCAAACAATTTCCAAGAGGAAAATGCACTGTGGATTTATATAAGGGCATAATGATGTTCTCTGTTTTGTCCTGCTTCCCTTTCATAACAATCCCTAATGTGGTTTGCTGCTTTTGATTGGCACTTAGCACTGAGCTGACCTTTCCACAGGACTGCCTATCGCCATCCAAAGAGCTCGTTCCTGAGCAGTAACAGTCAGCTCAGAGCCTGCTGCTTTAGATAGGAAAATAGGATGAAATGAGGAAATTAGGTTCTCTCCATCTTCCCCAAACTCCATCACTTCACAGTCGTATTTATTCTTCCATTTTAATGCTCACCGAGCCTCATAAAAGCTTTTCTGCAGTTCTTTAAGTCAGGCCTTATCCTTCATGCCCTGATTAAACTTTGTTTCACTTGCAAATACCACTTCACAATTCACAACTTTTCCAGCTAGAGATTTATTGAACCCCACATATCCCAGCCCCTGTCCCTGGAAAGAGCGTTGCTGGCCTCCCTTCCACATGGTAACTCACTATTCACTTCCCGCCTGCATTTCACCTTTTAGACAAGTATTTATTCACACAAGGAACTTCCTTCTTAACTCAGGACTTTTAAGTTTCCTTAAAAGCCCCCACCATGAGGGACCATATTGAAAACCTTTCAGAAATCCAGGCAGACTACACCAACTAAGTGCTTCTCATCCACATGCTTGCTGACTTCTTCCAAGCACTCTCATATGATTGTGAGGCTGGGCTGCCTTTTGTAAAAGCAATACTGACCTTTTCCTTAGATGTAATCGTGTATTACATGCACCCACTCATCCCTCAAAATTCTCAGCTCCCTCCCTTGACTTCTATTTACTTGCTGGATTTAGTGGTTTCCTTTCTTTCAGGTTAAAAAAGTAAAAATCAAGAAATACTAAAACTGTCTAGAAAAAATTAAGAAGGAAAGCTCTTCCTCTGCCCCTCCTCACCAGAGCTGGGACTTGCTGACTGAGATCTGAAGCTCTCCTGCTCCTCCAGCACTGACAACAAGCAGGATTGTTGGACATCAAGCTCTGTGGCAAGCCTCTGAGCAGGTGCTGCTAAAAGTCTACAGGGTGTCTTAAGTACATCAGCCTTAATGAAAATGTTCCATGGACAACGTTTCACATCCTGATGACAGCCCGCAAAAATAAAATAAAAAATCTTGTCTCCAGCTCTCATGTTATTGACAGGAAAGAGGATAATCTACACCATTCTTTCTAACAATCCTGCTGAGGATATCATTAGATTGGATGAACTCCTGCAGAACAGTTTGATTTCAATGCAACCACACTTTTTAGCAGAAAAATTGTTCAGCCTGTTCTCCTCCCTACGTGATCTGCGCAGATGGCACAGTGACTGCTGGCTGGCAAAACCAGGTGGTGACAACGCATGGCCGCACAGCCAGCCAAGTCACAGAACCTGCTACTGCAAGGTCCATTATGGTCCATGTCCGTCTTCCAGCTCACCTGGACATCCGCCATCTCCCATACCCGCTGGGAGATGCCGGTGTCCTCACACCTCTGGAGCCTCTCCAAAGTATGGAAACAGTCTGATTTCCACCTCGGATTGACCACTAACCAGTTTAAGCATATGAACACCACCCAGTCAACCTACGGTCTCCCAGAAGAGCATGCAGCATTAAGATACGCTCCCAAGACACGAACAGCAAAAACCAGGTTTAGTGAAAAAATCAATGGTTTAAAAAAACCGATGTTAAATGTTAAAGTTTAAAAAATCAGGTCTTAAAGTTAAAAAAAATCAATGTCAAGTTTTTGGTCTATGGCCTTGAATAATCATAGATGAGAATGGATTTGTTATTTGGTTTTTTTTAGGTGTAACACTGAAACAAGAAGATTTAGAAGTCACATCTCCTGCAAACGATGACTGTGCTCACACAGTTAAGTATGTATCAGTGTTAATACAACTCTGATTAAAGCATATCATTACTTACACAGTGGCGCTCTGGTACTGATCTCTGAACACACACTGCACTCAAACTTTAAGTAGACTTAGGACACAGCTATTACGGTTCATCTTTGCAAGCTCTCTGTGCAACTCAAGTACCACCTTAGCCACTAGCCTGGGTTAAAAGGTGTTACCAAGTGAAAAAGTAACAGCAGGTTGCTTAATGCAGGATACATCTAGGAGCATGACACAACGATGCACAAATACAGGAGACAAATATGTCCACACTCACGAAACATTAGAGAAACGCTCTCTTGGTCACACTGGTTTTTTGGTCAACACAAAGACAGGCTGAGGGGCTGGAAATGAGACTCCACTCATTTGACATCTGTGATTCCTCCTGCAACAAAAAAGAAGGGATGATGGATGCTTGAAACTTCAGGTTTGAACCCTGAACTCTAATTCAGGGTGCAGACAACAGGGTCCTGCTGGTCCTGGCTCCTTTTCAAGGATCCCCAGGCAGATTGTCCCTGGCAGCTCCTCTGCAGTCTGTGTCACAGCCAAGCACCCAAGCTTGATGCCGCTCACTCTTTTTGCCTCTCACTCTTTTTGCCTCTCACTGGGCAGCCAGCAACTTACCTCTTGCTAAGAGCTGCTACTCCTGAACCATCTGGAGAATTCTTAATACAGGAAAGCGGGGGATGATACAATCTTAACACCTCTGCGGAAGTCTTTGGGACAAAGCAGGATGTGCCATCCTTCCCAGGGATGTAGTTCCACAACTTAAATATTGGAGCTTTTTAGTTCTCCTATGAGCTGCAGCAGCTCGTGTGGGTACGCTGCTGATACAGCACAGTGTCTTTCTTTAACATCAGTCTTTCAGCCTTTCCTGGAAGGAGCCTTCTTAAATCAATGGGATAAAATGCCCAGTTGTACCACGATGTGGGATCATCCCAGACTTCCTGGGGATCTCAGATGCCTTAGGATTTGCATTGTTCTTATTTGGACATCATAGTTCTGCTTCCCTTCAAAAATTGATGGGCTAGGTTCTGCTCTCAGTCTGCCTGAGCGAAGCAACTCCATCATGTTAGCAGTTTTCCTTTAATATACAGAAAGTTTGACCTAATTTATTCAGCAGAAAAATCCCAAGTAAAAGGTTAATTTAATCATTAAATGGTATCTTTTGATGGCAGGGGAGGAAAAAGAAAGCTCTGCAATCTCAAGGCTGACTGCACTTTAAAATCTTAGAGGAATTATGAAAATTGGAAATATATTTGCTGCCAGACGGCTCCTCTACTAAACCAAGTACGAATCAGCGTATGGCAGCATGCAACTGCACCTGCCCCAGGACCTCAAAACACATTTCCCTCCTCCCCTCTGCCACGAGCCGAGATGGCAGCAGCTCAGTAATTTGTCAGCCAGTGCCTTGCTCTGCAAGGCTGCTGTGTGGTGATAAAGAGGAGGAACATCCTTGGGGATACTTCCACCTGTAAAACATGAATTCAAGGAGGCCATGCAGCAAGACAGTCTTTGCACCGACTCTGTTTCTCTCCCTCTTCCTCCATCCAACTTTCCCGTTTGAAGGGCAGCATTTCTCAGGGCACAAATGGTTTCTTTCCACCCCCAAATCAGCGCAGAACAACTCCTACAACCTTTCCAACAGCTAACCAGCCCCAGGTCTGGAAACCCAGCAGAGGCCAACGCGTGATCCTTACCTTCAAAACTGGCCGTTGAACGCAGCCAGCCGGCTTGCAGCAGCTCAGCAGTACCGCTGAGCTGGGTGCATGGTGCTTTTCCCAGCAGCAGGGTCCAAGGGACTCAGGCCAGCTCGCAGGGCTCCCCGATCCCAACCCATGGAGCTGCTCCCAGGCCGGCTGCGCGAAGTTGATGGTTTCTGTCCCAATGCAGGACGTCGAACCCGCACCTATGAGACAGCACAGCCGTTTGCCCTTTGAGATCTGCCCCCAGAAGAACCGCATGCTCTTCCGCAGCAAAACCAAGGCTATTGCAACCATCTCTCTGAGGAGCGAAGAGAGGCTGAAGCCTGATCACAGCATTAAAGCTCAAGGCAAAGTTAAACCCCTGCCTCAAATGCGGGGGTGCCCACTGGCGTTAGGGGAGTGACTGAGCCAGGGTGGCAAACCCCAGCCCCTGGCGGGGGGGTGCCAAAAANAACCCCAGCCCCTGGGGGGGGGGTGCCAAAAATCCCCAACCCCTGGGTTGCAAACCCCAGCCCCTGGTGGGGGGTGCCAAAAATCCCCAACCCCTGGGTTGCAAACCCACCAACCCCTAAGGTGCAAAACCCCAGCGCTGGGGTGCCAAATCCCACCCAGCGGGGGGTCAAAAACCCCAACCCCCCGGGGTGGGGGGGGGAGAAAAACCCTTCAATTCCAGGGAGGGCAAAACCCTAACGATGCTGGAGGTCACATCCCCCCCCTTGCACCAGCCCGGAGC
>VYZV01043569.1:266-12122 GCA_013401275.1 Pandion haliaetus | reverse complement strand
GATCTGATTTGAAAAAAAAAAAAAGTCTTTGAGAAGAGGCTTATTTTCAAATATTTAAATACAGTTTCCTCTTTACTGTTCACTCAGTGTTCGGGGCGGGGGGGAGGGCAGTGATTCACTTCTGTACCTCCTTTTGTGTTCCTGAGTTCTGTAATTCCTGGATAAAATTTTGAAGCCTTTCAAAGTTGACTTTAAATTTAAACCACATGGCTAAATAGGTTTTAAGTGTGCTGCCATTGTATTAATCAATACCTTTAATGCAGTAGCTGCATAAGTTGGTTATGTTAATATTAATAACTGAAAACGGAATACACAAGTTAAGAGTCTATTAATGTCTTTGTTTTTAACACTGGAAGTAAATCATACAGTGGCCTACAGAAAGGTAGGTCTATTCTGTCCTTTTCAGGATATAGAGATTGTGTTTTTAAGCTTGAGAAAACAGAATTATTTCTAAATGTTTTCATTCTGCATCTGGTAATCACTAATAATTACTGAACTTACATATATTAAACAGAGACTTATTTTATTTCTGTCTTGTCTTCCGATCTACCTTTGCCTTCCTTGTATTTTGCTTTGAATGTTGTATATCTTTTCTTCGCAGATTTTGGTGTTCTTTTTTGATTATTTGTTTTTGTGTATTATGTAAAGTTGTCATGGTTTTAATTCCAGCCAGCAACTAAGCACCACGCAGGTGCTCACCCACATCCCCCCAGCCCAGGGGGATGGGGGGGAGGATTGGGGAAAAAAAAAAGTAAAACTCATGGGTTAAGAACAGTTTAATAGAACACAAAAGGAGAGACTTAATGATGATGATGGTAACACTAATACAGTGACAATAGTAATAATAAAAGGATTGGAGTATGCAAGTGATGCACAATGCAATTTCTTACCACCTGCTGACTGATGCCCAGATAGTTCCTGAGTGGTGATCTCCCCACCCCCACTCCCCCAATTTATATACTAGATGTGATGTCACATGGTATGGAATACCCCACTGGTCACTTTGGGTCAGCTGCCCTGGCTGTCCCCGCTCCCAGCTTCTTGTGCCCCTCCAGCCTTCTTGCTGGCTGGGCGTAAGAAGCTGAAAAATCCTTGACTTTAGACTAAACATTACTTAGCAACAACTGAAAACATCAGTGTGTTACCAACATTCTTCTCATACCTAGCTCAAAAACATAGCACTATACCAGCTACTAGGAAGGCAATTAACTCTATCCCAGCTGAAACCAGGACAAAAGTGCAGTAAATCTCTTGAACAGCAGCAAATAATCTGTTGTGTATGTGGTTTAGGTCAGGGGAATACAGAGTGCTGCATGTTTATTTTCAGTGGTAGGTGACTTTTGGTGCTTTTAATATCTTAAGTTGGTCTTAGAGATTGAGTTTTCCTTTATCTGTCAGTTAGAAAGCAGTACAAAAGCTTATCCCATCCATAAGTAGCAACTTCAGGGTTTTTGTGAATTTAGTGAAAACTATATCTCATCAGAAGTGCTTTTAATAGCTACTGAGAAACACTGAATGGTTTATAACGGGTATAAGAATCAAGTAACAAGAAGTTGAAGTGCAGCTTTTGGGAGGTTTATCACAGTCTTTTGTGTTTACACTTTTATATCTGAGGCTTAACAGAAATTCTAACTTGAAATTGTAGATTTCATCAATTACTCTAGCACACTCTGTACAGTTTGGGTAATTATGGTAGTATAGTGCTGTCAAGGTACATAACTTTCAGACAGATCTTTCTCTTAAAAAAAAGATTTCGTGCTGATTAGAGACTGAACTCGCAGTGGGAGGCTTTTATTACTTAAACAGGTGGAATAGTTGACATACCATTACATGGAACTTAAGGAAGCAGACTGAAAGGAATGTTTATTCTCTCTGATGGAAAGTGGTTGCTGTACTTGTGCTTCAGACTTGTGTGGTCTATTTCTTGAGTATACATTTGTACAACATAAGCAGACTCATGTAAATTATTAAATACTAAATGTAGATTGTTTCCTGAAATATCAAAGCATAGTAACAGTTAAAGAAAGATTTGAGTTGGATTGTGTAGCATATAGGTAAAAGGATGGTGTCTCTTCCACTGAAGAAAATCGGAAGAAAAGCAAAGGCTGAGTACTAGAGGGTAACTAAGGTGGTGTCTTAGTTGGTGTTACTTGTGCAATGGAGAGAAGAAACGGATCTTGAAAGAAAACAGACTTGGGAAGAAGCGAGAGGTTAGATAAAGAGTGGAAAGTACTAAGTTCAACTTAAGTTCTTCTGGAAAAGAGACTCTGAGGTAATGTGTGTGGCAAAATTAATATGATGAAAAGGGAATTTTATAAGCAGATCCACTATTAGCTAGAACAGTGATTACCAACTTTATGCTTTGTTAGTCCGTTAGCTTATTCTTCTGTTAAGGGAAAGCAGTGATGGTGTTACACCCCCACCATAGTTTTGTTAGTCTCTGTGTATGCAGTAAGTCTGTTTCTGTGGATGAGTGAGATCTGATTGACTTATACTTGTGAAGCAGTGCTTCTTGGGGGGAATAATGAATGGGCTTCCTGGGGGTCAGAATTTATGGAGCCTGCTTTCTTTGCACATTGGCAAACTCAGGAGCAGCATGTGTGAATTGTTTTGAAGGTGGCACCCTCTGTGGGTTTTCAGCTTTTGTGGGAGCAACTTGAGGAGTATTTGTATGTGCTGTAATGTGCGTGCATGAACCTGTTAAGCCAAGAGTGAGACACACATAGAAGAAAAATGGTGCTGCAGAGAACAGTTTCTGATTCATATTTTAGTCTTTTTGTGGGATGGGAAGAAAGCTGAGACGACTACCAGAAACAGGTGTTGAACTTGGTTGATTATCTGAGTGGATCTGTTGTTATGGAAGGCATGGTTTAGGAAATACTGACCTAGAAAATTGATCAATAGGCAGTTTTGAAAATGACTTGTGAATGAGTGATCTTGCTGTCAGAACAGAAAGAAAAGGCAGATACGCGGAAGAAGTTGTCACATTTGTGTGCTCTTTTGATGTGTGGGAAGGAGCAATTAAACAAACATGTAGAAGCATACACAGAGTCTTTTGGGAAATAGAATATTGTCTGTTGATGGAAAGTCTGGAGAATATTCCAGGGGATAAACTGATTTTGCTTATATGAAATTTACAATGGTAGTGGATTATCCAACTTGAGACATCAGTATGGATGTGACCACACACACTGAAATAAACAAAAAACAACCACCATAATCCAGGTTAGTTTTTTTGTGTTGATACTCCTATGCTGTTTTAAATCCAGTGTAATCCAAAAGGCTAAAAGTTCATGTTCTCAGCCTCAGCATTTTGAACACAGCAGTTTGCAATTACAATGTATTTTGACTGGTAGGTAGGTAATCTTTGTCCATGGACACAAGCTTAAGTACGGGTTTATGTGAGATTAAGTGAAGTATAATGTCCTTAAACATATGGCATGTAGAGAGCTAACAGCAAGGAGAAGAAAAACTTTTGTCGGACAAGTCCCTTCAATATAATTGAGCTGCATGTTCATATAAATGGCTTTGCAATCCAACCCCCCTGTGCTGTTTTGAAACTACAAACATTCTTGTAGCTGATCCAGTAGGTGGAGATAGAGTTCTTCTCAATGTACAAAGATGTGCAAAAAATGCTCATGTGAATACATTTTCTTTTGCAAATCGACACTATAGGGTTAATTCTTATTGATTTGCATTTAATTTTTCAATTTTGCTAAATAAAGGTTAATACTGCTCTCTCTTTTGATGATATTTATTTATTATTCCATATTGCACTAAAAAACTTTTACCTCTAAAGCTGGTACTGGTTTGGGAAGATTGCGTTTTCAACTGAAACACTTGTTTTGGCTAAGCTTACAGAGATTCACCTATGTTAAAATAAATAGCAGTGTCATGCAGTGTCACGTTAATGAGGTTTTACTCTTTCTTCCCTTTAGCTTTTGCAGCAGCAAGTTGAGGACATGTCAAAGTGCTATAAGCAGACCAGCTAATAGGTCAATTTTTATGAAACTGTTTACTTTTTTAGGGGAATTAATCTTTGAGAATTATTTAATTTTCTCATCTATTAAAAAAAAAAAAGAACTTCTGTGAGGTGCAACTTATTCCGTATTTCAGCAGTTGAGGCTTTTTTTTCCCCCTGATGCTAATATGCCAGCGTCACTTCAACATAGGTAGTTTGTGATTTCTTAGCTGTATAAGCTGTAATTGAGTTTGTCTTTCTCACCAGTCATTGTAAGGTGTTGGTGTCAGATGATGAGGCACGCTTCTTTAAAAAGTGTTTAGCATAATGGCAAGTTAAGTGTTAACAAAAAAAAAATATGTTTAGCAGATGGAGCAGAAGAGTAGTACCTATTTAAATAAAGCTGAAAAGCCTTTCTGTCTTGTTCTTACAACATTTGTATTTGTTCAATTTACCTGTATCTTTCAGGTTTAGATTATGAAAAGCATGTGATTACTAATGAGTTACGAAAGTACTAAAGTAATAAAATTGCTTTGACATTATCTTGATAATTCATTTTGATGCAACTAATATGGCAAAGGCCAAAGATCACTGTTGTCAAAATTGCTTTTTAATTTTCAGTCAATAAAACTGATCTTAACTACATAAATGTGATGTTAATAACAAGGTTTCCCAGAAGATCCAACAGCTATATTTGGCAGAAACATTTCAGCAGTTTAATAGGCTGAGTTACATTATAGAGTAGCCTAGAAGAAGTGGGCTATGTTAGAGCGAAGAGGTGTCCAGGAGAGCTGGTTGCGTTTTTTTCAAGTTACCTCCTCCAAGCTCAAGAATGGTTCACCCTGATGAGAAGGAAATCAAGAAAAGGTGATAGGAATCCTGTGTGGATGTACAGGGAGCTCCTGACAAAATCCAAACATAAAATGTACAAGAAATGTACAAAAGGTGGGAGCAGGGTCTTGTGACCCAGGAAGACCACAGAGATCCTGTCTTGAGTATCCAGGGTTAGGATTAGGAAAGCCAAAGCCCACCTGGAGTTGGTGACGGATGTGAAGGGCAACAAGAACAGCTTCTACAGATGTATCAGCAGCAAAAGGAAGACTGGGAAAAATGTGGGTCCTCTGTTGAAAGGGGTAGAGAATCTAGTGACAAAGGATGCAGAACAGGCTGAGGTACTCAGTGTCTTCTTTGCCTTGGTCTTCACTGATAGGATTTGCTTTCAGGAATCCCAGGCCCATGAGACCAGAGGGAGAGTCTAGAAAAAGGAAGACTTACCCTTGCTGGAGGAGGATCAGACTGTGAAATGTGTAGAAATACACTAGTTAAGGGGACCTGATGGGGCGCATCCACGAGTGCATCGTGAAGACTCTCCAGCTGCATTTGAAAGGCCATGACAACTGGGGGTGGTTCCTGAGGGCTGCTAGAAAGCAGGTGTTGCTTCTTATCTTCATGAAGGGTAAGAAGGAGGATTCAGGGACTTATAGGCCCATCAACCTCAAGTCTGTCCCTGTGAAGGTGATGGAGCAAATAATTCTGGAAACCATTTTGAACATAGGAAATACAGGAATGTTACTGGGAATAGCTGGCATCGATTACCAAAGGGGGAATCACGCTTGGCCAACGTGACAGATTGACCGGAGAATGGTGTGGACTTTCCTTCCCTGTTGATAGTCAGAACCCAATTGGACAATAATCTGAGAAACCTGCTTTAGCTGATCTTGCTTTCAGCAGGGTGTTTGGACTAGATGATCTCCAGAGGTTCATTCCAATCTTGGCCATTCTGTGATTATATCCCATTACAACTACAGATGCATTTAGAATATAGAAGGTAGTTCCTCAGACATGAATTGGACTGTACAGGTTGTTGGTGTGGTACCTTTTCAGTGGGTGGGAAACTTCTTTCTGTTTAATTTATTTTTGATTTTGTTTCACTAGTTCATATATCTTTGGTGTAATGCTTTGGGTACAGAGACATGCAGAAAAATGGGCAGTCTTTGCTCCACCTTCTTACTGTCTTTGTCTGCTAACTGACCTTATTTAAAGCAAAGATGTATTTTAAAACTTAGAAAACTAAAAAGATTGATTCAGTAGATAATCTGGGAATCTACAAATTTAGCTTTTGCTTCTGGCTCCTAGAATAAAGTCTAAAATTCTGTTAGGCTTCTGGTATATTGCATTGGGAATGTTGACTCTTCCATAAGTGATCTGAAAGCCTTACACAGTGGAGTTTGTAATCAAATGTTGGGGAAATCACTGGAAAATGCTTATGATGAAACTAGAATGTAGTAAGTACTCAACTCCTTTTCCTTGTAGATGGAAAATAACTGTTCGGTATTAGTCTTGGAAGTAATTTGCATGCCAGGTATAATTAGCTATTCCATATAGTGCTTAGCTCTTTCAGAGCGAATGACCAATACCAGTGTTCTCCAAATAAAATGAAAATTTTTAATCTCAGTAATTATTAGCATTGATTAGATTGAGTGTTTTTTAAGGTCAATCATTTAAAAAAGCAGATAAAATAGGTAGGCTTATCACTGTAAGTAAAATTGTATAGTATGACTAGGGACTTGATTAAAATGGTCATGACTTCTAGTCAAAATACTTGATCACTTTTTAATGTTTTTCAGTGTTTAGCATTACTGTCTATTATGTGTGTATATATATAACTTCTTTGCTGTTAGCTTCTTTGAGAATGCCTTACACACAATGCGCTCACTAAAATGAGTCTAAGGGTGTGTAAACTAACTCTTGAGTGCGGAACACATGAGCTGAAACAGAAAAGGCTCTGAACAAGTATGGACTTCTTACCTCTACTTTTTGGGAAAAGCACGTGTTGCAGCTTCTCTCTTATGAGTCAGAACATACAGTTTGTTTTGCAAGCCCCATAACCTTTCTACAGAATTAAAAAGTGCAGAATATTTTACAGTCTTTAACACCCTCCTGTAAACTGCTCTGTGAAGTAACACGTTAATTTTTGTCTTGAAGTTAGTATTTGTTGCTAGCTTTATTGTTTTTCCTCACTTACTGATAGAGTTGTTACTTCCTGGTGATGCATCTAGTTGTCTCTCATTGAGGAGGATGTTCTTCACAGAATGTTTAAGTAGTTCCTTTTGTTTAAAGTACAATTTATCTTTAATTTAGCTATTTTCCTTTTGTTCTGGCAAACATTCTTTTCCAACAACTGATTATTATTTGGCAAAGCAGGAGTTCAGTTTTGAAATTGTTACTAATTCAGTGCAGATTAATCTGAGTGTGTACAAGAAGAATGTAGATTTAAACTGTATGCAGAGTTTGAGTGATTCTGAGAGTATCTTTTTTAGAATTGTTATTACCTGAGGATACTGAAGTGTGACATTGTAGTATTCATCTGTATTTGAATGTGTGCGTATTTAGGTATGTATTTGTACATAGAAACAGAAGAAATATTCACAAAACAACTGTAGACTGTAGAAACATTTATGTATGTACATGTATTTATATTTTCCTTAAGTAGAAAACCTAATTTAATTGATGCCTATATATCATCCTATATAACTGTAGGCACTTAGCGGAGTCAGCCAAGATACAAATCTGTATTTGTTGAAGGTTTCTTCACAATGTATGGAGGAAGAAGTATTGACATAATTCAGCTCACTTAAGAGCTTAAATTGCAAATTGGAGGTTCCTGTTTCTCACTGTTAACCCTGTAGATACATTATGCATGTACCAGGACTGTTTTCTGGTGCTTTTGCCTTCCTGAACAGGGTGGCTGTGGACAAAGTGGGAGGGTGCTGGCTGGCCACAGCTATGCCAGTGACCGACAGAGTAACACTGCTCAGGTGCCGGTGCCTGGGAATGTTCCCTGGCACTGTAAGCGTGCTAGTGCAGGTAACAGCCTGCAAGGCCGCATGGTGGCTGAAGTCTTCCTGTAAATACTTGAGGCTAGGTACCTAAACTTAGGTGGGATGAATCAGGCCTAACTTTGGAGATGAAGGATAATTTGTGTTATCTGTCTTTGGATTTAAGTTTAGAGGGTCTATTCCTGCTATGCATGAAATATAATTTACAGAACTCTATAGTGAAAAGCTGTTGTATTCACTGGGCATGTGCTATGTAGAGGTTTTTTTTTTTTAAATGAACTCTTACAAAAATGTGTCTGTTTACTTAAAAAACCTCTTGTATTTAATCATGTAGAGTATGTTACTGGAATTGAAGAAGCATGAAAAAGTTTGCTTCTTAAGTAAAAATTTTCATCAGTATATATTAATTTGTATGTATATATTATAATATGTCAATATGGAGGAGCCATTCCTGCCAATTACTTTCTTCTATCCTTCTAATGCCTATGAAGTGACTGGAAAATAATGAATACTTGCCTCTGATTTCTACGTTTAATTAAAAAAAATTGAGATGTTCTTAGTAATCAGTAGAGCAAGAATTGATAGTTACTAAATTTTTACATTGCTAGCTGCTTCTGTTGTCTTCATTTAATTCCTGGCACTTTTTCCAGAAAAGCTCTATTTTGCCATTAAAAAAAGGATTTGCATCTAATCCCAGAATAACTCTGTAGTACTACTTGAGGACCTATAAGGAACTACATAACATAATGGACTATAAATACATAATATAAAAATATAAATATTGTTATTTTATGATTTTGTTACTTATAACAATATTTTACATTTAATTTTTATCACCCTTCATAACTCTGCTTGAAAAATTAATTTAAAAATATGTGAAAGCACATGTGCTGGCATTTCTAGCCTTGTAAAGTTCATTACTCTCAACCTTTTTTTACTTTATTCTTTTGACCAGTCTGTTTTTCTTTAAATCTGATGTGTGTATGCCATGTATCCTTTGAGATACTTTTCCTCAGTGACACTTAAAACCTTTTGCTGCATATGAGGGCTGCTAAGTGTATAGAGCGGAGTGCGCATGGTGCTTTTTCATTTCCTCTGTGTTGTGTTAAGATGAAGTGCTCCATTGCAAGTTCCTCTCACAGTTGGCTTGTTTGCTTTCAGAGTTGATCCCTGAAACGGTTTTCATTCTTTTTCTCTTGCTGCATATTACTGTTACAAACTGACTGGGACAGGGACCATCTTTTAAAATAGACATGGTGGTAGCAAAACCAGCACTATTGCAATCCCGCAGAAACTAATTTCTACTAGTAGGTCTGTACTGGTAGGTTGTGGCTGGACATTCATTCAAATACTTTAATGCAAAAGTCTATCTAGCAAGTTACCATGTAGTAATTTTGTGGGCAATTGTTAAAGTATATCAGGGCTGAGTTAATTGAAAGCAAGGGCTGATATACATGATACCTAGCTTTGGTTTTTTACAAGTCAAGTATCTAGTCAAGTGTTGCAGTTCCATCACTGGTTAAGCAGATTTCATTCAGGGTCAATGTGACCCAACTCTCCTGCCCTCTCATTTCCATGCCTTTGCAACGGTCCCATTTTTTTGTTTTACCTGGGGGAGCCAACTCTGAGTACCAGTTTGTCATTGGACTGGAGAAGAAGCCTAGTTGGAAAATAACCTCTTTCTGGTTGCCAGCTCTGATCTGGTTCACAAATGCTTTTGCCAAAATAGGCAGGAAAAAGGGAATTAGAATAAGTGGCCAGACAGCAAGGGAAGTGGAGACAAGTTCTTTCATTTATGTGGTATTGTTGTCTGGTTGTTGCCTGTGTGTTATTGTTACTGTATTTCACTTATAATTTGAAATGTATGTCTGTGAATGTATTTTCACTCCATGCTGGCCTCTGTCCAGGCCAGACATTTCAGTTTTTACACTATTTAAGACTCATTCTGAAGGAGATGAACATTTAATTCTTCTCTAACTTCATCGCTGGACCTTGAACAAATGACTGTTGGCTCTTACGGGACTGTGCTAATGTGTTATATGCAGAGCAGTTATTTTCTCTTAACTTTTTAGGGGGGCGGGGGTAGGTGCAGAGAGTCATAACATAACAAAATTGGTAAGGTATATTGCCCAGTACTTTTGGTAGACTGTGTGACATATATGAAATAGGTGATAGACATTGTACATTTTTCTTACTACAGTAATTTGGGTGACCAGTGCACCCATCCCAGTCTCAAGAGAAGAATCATAGTATTTACAATATCACATTCAATTTTCTAATATGGTATTCAAATACTATAAGTCAAAGGTTTTAAACAAAACCATACCTTACCTGGCTGGTGCCCGGTACACTGATACTGTATGGTGACAGAGATAATGCATCCCTCTGCTCTTTCTTACTTTCTGGAAAAGTCACAGAAATTTTGTGTTCATGAAGAACTGAAGTTTGCCATTTTGAAGCCAGTTCAAACTGGTTGTTTTTACAGATTGCCATTCTTAGTGTGTATTGGATATGTTTTCATGCTGGTCTGTGGAGTTTTACTGGCTCTAGCAACTAAACGGCGAATCTTAAAAAAAGTGTTTATTTTGTCTTCGACCTGTCAGGTGGTAATAAAAATCTTGTAGTAGACTGTGGCTTAAGATTTTTGTCTTCTGCAAAAATGAAGAAATGACAATTAAGACATAATGCAGTTCATAGTTGTAGATTTATTTTTTTTTTAACTAGGTTCTTTGGATAAGGAATGTGGCAATGAATAATGCCTTGTATTCAGCTGGCTCCACAATCCTATTTTGCTGTTAAAAATGGAAGACACCTGTTAAATAGCATAAACTTACTGAAAGGAGTTCTGCAGCCTAGACTTCTCTGTAGGAAGTTGTATTTGCCTGGAAGCTTCAGTATAAGCTTTCCTTTTCCTGGCAGTTTGCTGTTGTGATGATGATAAATTCACCCTCAGTGGATTTGGATATTGCAATAGATGTTTTTAATTTTCTTTAGCCTGTCAGTGAAACCTTCTGACAAACAGAAGACTTAACTTGCCCTGGTATTGCTCACATGTAACTTATTTTCCTGGACAGATTATTTGAAGTATTGCATGTTCTAAAATAGAATTGTAGTTCAGTGAAGTATTTCAACTTTTAGTCTTCAAAGAGCATTTCTGATCTGATTTTGATTAATATTTATTGAGACTTCAAAAAAGGACTTAAATAGGGTCTTAATGAAGAAAATAAAGCTGTCTGGGGGGTAGAATCATATGTTGAGATAGGAAAAAAAAATTTTCAATATAGAAAAAAAAAAATTGTTTTAGTCAGCCCTTGCTAGACCATCTTTCTTTCGCTGCCAAATTGAAAAATCTGTTTGTGGACCTCTTAGTGTGAAGATGGTAGGAAGCTTTTTGCTAAAGATGCCATTTAAAAATAATGCATTCAGTTTCATGACTATCACAACATTTGTCTTGTTTAGCAAAGAATGTGAACTTCTCCAGTATCCAAACATCAGATATTAAAATTTAGCCATCATGTGAAACCATTACGATATAGTGGTGTCATTGCCTAAATAAAGCTCTCTTCTTTGCATTGGTGTAGCCAAATGGAGAATTACACTGGGGAACTGCTTGGTGTTTTAAAACAAACTAATGTTTGGACAGGTCATAACCTGGATTAGCCTGTTGACTTGATTTAAGAAGCAAAAGCTTTTATTCTGGTGCAAAGCAGGGGCAAGACAGTAGACTGAAGTGAGGAGAGTGGAGAATGACTTTTGAGGACTTGCTTAGAATGACTCTACAACTTTACATAAAGACATTTGTATTTGCCTTTCAAAATGTGGCAGAATTCCAGTACTTCTGTATTGTGGGTGGAATTGAATGAACAAGGCTTCAGAAATTACTTGTTTCAGTAGCTGATTTATTTTGTGGGATTCAAAGTGAGAAAGGAATCCCAAGCCATACTGGAAAAAGTTTTAGAAGTATTGTTGACATACAGAATGAAAGAAATGAATACTAAAATTGGAGTCATAAATGTCCTAATTAATTTACAGAACAAGTTGCTGCCATAAAACCTG
>VYZV01043565.1:4648-16578 GCA_013401275.1 Pandion haliaetus | reverse complement strand
CCACACATCGTCTCTGCCGCTCCTTTCCTCAGGGGGAAGATTCCTCACTCGTCCCCTGCTCCACCGTGGGGTCCCTCCCACGGGAGACAGTCCTTCACCAACTTCTCCAACGTGGGTCCTTTCCGCGGGCTGCAGTTCCTCACAAACTTCCCTGGCGCGGGTCCTTTCCGCGGGCTGCTTTCCAGTCACACACTGCTTCAGCGCGGTTTTTACCATGGGGTTACGGCCATCTTGGGGAGCCTCCACTCCACCGTTCACCTCCCTGGGCTGCAGGGGGACAGCCTGCCGTCTCCCCACGGGCTGCAGGGCCATCAGCCTCCTCAGGCGCCCCTCCTCCCCCTCCTTCTTCACTGACCTCAGGATCTGCAGAGGGGTTCCTCTCACGTTCCAATTCCCCACTCCCTGCCGGTTCCCCTTCTTAAATCTGTTCTCCCAGAGGCGCTCCCACCGTCACTGATGGGCTTGGCCTGGGCCAGAGTTGGGTCTGACTTGGAGCCGGGGGAGCTTCCAGCAGCTTCTCACAGGAGCCACCCCTGCAGCCCCCTCCCCTGCTACCAAAAAAACCCCCGCACCACACAAACCCATAACAGCATGTTCAAAATGGAATTGTGGCAGCTTCAGTTAACTTACAGAATGAAATTATTTACGAAGCAAAGGAGAAACATTACACTAGAAGGGACCATCTGGGCCATCAAGTCTAAGCTTTCCCGACATGACAAGAACAGCAGTGATACCAGCTATTAAACAGCACACCTGAAGACGCTTTTCCCCTTCTCTAGCAATATTCCAAGACTGTTTTGAGAAAACAGAGTAAGACAGAGAGGGCTGCTGCCTGTCTTCCAGTCAGAGTGTGCAAGTGAATTCAGCATCTGTTTGAAAAAACTCTGACCAGGGTACCAAAGCAATTGCTAAGCTAATCTGTACAATTGATTTTTTTTTTTTTTTTGGGGGGGGGGGGCGCTGACCAGATGGAAATCTCTCAGAAGTCTTTCAGTAAAGGAAAGCTTTTCCAAATCTCTTAGGTAATGTAAGATCAATCCAATCCTGCCAACAGCATTATTACTAAAAAAGTGAAGCGATTGTTGTTGCCTTTGCAAACTGGAAATTTAGCAGTTGTGCTAATAGCTCGATTTAGACCAGGATGTTATTGTAGTTTGATTGTAAAAAGAAATAATCTATGCCTCAAGAAGTCTGTATCATTACTCTTATTTTCCTTCCCCAATCTTTCTTCTGCCTTAGCTTTTATTGAATACATTTAAGAAATGCCAACTTTAGGGGGATGGTAGAAATTGAGACACAAATTTATCACGAAAGTGTTCGTTTTCTCCTTTCACAGGACATGTGTAAACACTTGGTCACTCTGCTTGCTAGGAAATGCCACAGGTGAGTCAGGAGCTGAAGTCAGAACAGCCATCTGTTCTGGCAGCACATGAGTGACTCCTGCACCTGAAGCCAGCAGCTTCAGTAACAGAAGCAATTCAAGTAATAGAAAGAGATGGATGGACATACAGCAAGGAGCAAATGAAAAAGACACCGAATACATTCCATGCAGCCTCAAAAGTAGAATGCCACCAACTCCTCTTTAAAGTATGCTCATAATGAACAAATACAGCAGGAAAACAGCCAAAGACAAATTTGGTCTAACAGATGATCTAGCTATACAATATTTACTGATTCATTCTACTTTCATAGGTATCTTTCTATACTCATAAACACAAAACTATATGAAAACACAGGCTGCAGTTAAGGAGGTGAGGACGCTACCAATGGCACTAAACCAAGGCACAATTTGTTCCCCACAGAACAGGTGA
This sequence comes from Pandion haliaetus, assembly GCA_013401275.1. Taxonomy (NCBI): domain Eukaryota; kingdom Metazoa; phylum Chordata; class Aves; order Accipitriformes; family Pandionidae; genus Pandion; species Pandion haliaetus. The sequence goes on along the minus strand of VYZV01043565.1, from coordinate 14,767 downwards.
AGTTTTAGGGCCCCAGCAAGTCAATACCAAGGTTTGAGGGAGGGAAGGAGACCTTTTTTAACCAAAGTATTGAGTAAATGAATTGTTAGTCACTGTAACTTTTTCTACTGAGGTGAACTTCCAAACTTTCAAAGGTGCACCGAGAACCACTTGTGTGCGTATATGTATTAAGTCAGGATCTGCCAGTTGCCTTCAAGCACTAAACAAGTGATCACATTAAGAGCAATTACATCAGGATCCATAGATCTGAAATGCACACTTACCACAGGGAGTAGCCAAACTGTCACATGAATACAGTAAATTATCCCCTCTTGCAATTTCCATCTCTGTTCTTTCATTTCCTCCTTGCCAGATAACATACTTTACTGATTTCATGTTCCTTTTTCATGCTCATTAACTTGTGCTATTTAGTACTTGTTTGACATAAAAATGGGAAATGTTATCAATGGAACAGATTCCTTCCCTCTAATCAAATTGCTATCTGAAAGTAAAGTATTATTACTGCATTGTTTCCAGCTCATGTTCAGTGTTAGCCAGACTCTGCATTCAGGCTCAAAAGCCTCTGATTAAGTTAATTTCCAACTTAAGCTGTGCTCTGTTCCATATATGAAGGAATGCAAAATCAGAAGACTTAAAGAGTAACCTGATTCTTCAGTCAGAAATCAACCAGGATGAAGTTGTGATATGTTTCAGTGAATTTTTGTTTCGAAACTTTTTGCATGGAACCTTGTCTGGGGCAGAACAAGTATATTTAACAAGTATACTTATGAGTTCCTGAGGGTCAAAAGGGAAACATAAGAGATAAGCACCAAGTTTGGTGTTGAGATAAACCTGCTGCTTTATATATGAGCCCTTGGTGACTCCTTCCAAGCCACTCTGCGTTGTAGGAACTCCTGCCTCTGTACTCAGGAGAAGGAAATAAAGACTTCAGCAACAATACCAGGGTCTGCTTCAGCCAAAGAGGAAAACCCTTAAAGTGTTTTATCAGTCACATGAACCATGGTACAGCTCTGCACAACAGCAACGCTAGGAACACCTAGCAATAAAACTCATTTATACCAAATCAAGCAAGCATACATCCTAAATCCAGATATTACCTTAGCAGGTGTGTTGCTTTCAATTTGTCTTTTATATCCATATAATTTGGGATCTTCCTGTACTTGCTGTTCAGGTTGTGAGCATGAACAAGACCTATTTCAGAATCACTGGTAATAGTAAACGGAACCCATTGCAAAGATTAATGAGAACACCCCGGAGATAAGACATACTAGCTCAGTGTTGAACTAATACTATATATGCTCCAACAACCTTCTGTATGAGCATGTAGACATGTCCTTATGTTTTTCCATTTTACCGGTGGACCTAGCTTACTATCTATAGCAATTAAGAAATTGTCCTGTTTCAGCTGGGATAGAGTTAATTTTCTTTCTAGCAGCTGGTACAGTGCTATGTTTTTGATTCAGTATGAGAAGAATGTTGATAACACACTGATGTTTTCAGTTGTTCCCAAGTAATGTTTAGACTAAGTCAAGGATTTTTCAGCTTCTGATGCCCAGCCAGCATGAAGGCTGGAGGGGCACAAGAAGTTGGGAGGGGACACAGCCAGGACTCCCGACCCAAACTGGCCAAAGGGATATTCCATATCATGTGACATCATGACCAGTATATTAACTGGGGGGAGTTGGCCTGGGGCAGGGGGCTCAAGAACTAACTGGGCACTGTTCAGCAGGTGGTGAGCAATTGCATTGTGCATCACTTGTTTATATATTCCAATCCTTTTATTATTACTGTCATTATTGTTGTAATCGTTATTAGTTTCTTCCTTTCTGTTCTACTAAACTGTTCTTATGTCAACCCTCAAGTTTTACCTTTTTTTTTTTTTCCCCTGATTCTCTTCCCCATCCCACGGGGAGGGCAGGGAAGTGAGTGAGCAGCTGCATGGTGCTTTGTTACCAGCTGGGGTTAAACCACAACAGAAATGAAAAGCATTAAGCAAATCCGATGTTAGCTTTAACATACAAAACAAGTAAGGATCAAGGAGAGCCAGAAAAGCAATGATGCTCCTTCCCTACATGGTCCCTGTCCTATGAAGAGCATTTCCAAAATGAAGATGATAATTTGCATCACATAAATATACAAGGATGTTAACAGGAATAGAATGTGTTTGAAATCTATTTAAAAACTCATTAAAGCTATGAATTATGGTAAATTAACAGAATTTCACTCCATTGTGCCTATGCACCACCTGATAGCATGTCCAAAGTCAGGTCTCTATACATTACTCATGAGCTTTAGTAGAAACATGCCCTTTCTCTTATTTAACACCTCAAAACTGAATAAAAGTTCCAGCCTTATGCTGTTTTGCTGCAAAGAGGCAATCTTTTTCCCCAATAGACATATACTGTTTGCTCTATATGGTATACATTTACAATTACTTTAAAGCACTCTGGTTTTCTCTTGATATTGCTACAGTTACCAGCTTCCTCTATGCTTCTCTTTCACTGTGCTACCATGCTCTGATCAATACAGAATAGTCAGTGGATGTGCTTACTTAGATATTTTGCTTTACCTCTTGTGGCCTTCACATATTTATAAAATATGATCAGATCAAGTTCTACCTTACCGGCCTGTTTAATAGACTTTGAGCCAATCCCTATGTTATAGATTATCTTCTCACTAGCATTAATGGTCAAATAGCTAAGGCACACTTTGGAGCCTTAAAAACATTGAATGCAATTCCTAAGTCTCTGCTGGACTGGGTTTCTTTTAGGCAACTTAAGGCTAGTCATTTAGGCTGTTTATCAAAAGGTATTTAGGCGCTTCAGTTTCCATTGATTTAGGGTTTAGGCATGTGATTACATTTCTGGATCAGGACTTGTTCTCAGTTCAAATGACTTGTTTTTCCTGACAGATGTACTGTGCAGATATATATAGCAAAGCATCATATAATTACCTAGACACCCATGGTTTGTGTAGTGGCTTGCACCTGAGTCACTGTTTCATTTCTTTAAGAAAAGTGATCATCTATTTAGATCTTTTCTGAACTGCTACACACTGATTCATCAAGAACTTGAGAACAAAGTGTTCTGATCATTTAAAAAATAAAATACAAGCAAAGCAAAGATATTTGCAGTGACATCTTTGATGTTTTATAGATTAAGAGAATCTCTCATGAACAACAGTCATTTCTTGTGTCATCTCTTTTCTGGCTTTGAGAGATTTCATTAACTGAGATTAATACTAACTGGGAAATAATTAAACTAGCTTATAGAGTCTGGCCTTCCCATCAGCACTAGCAGTAATTAATCAGCACCATCAATAGATTTTAATAGCATTAAAATTCTGATTCACTGCATTATTCCTCAGCCCCACACCACCCACTTCTATTCTTAGTTTCATTGTGTGCAGGAAACAGTATTCCTTAAGAGAATACCAAGATGACAAATATAGAAACTAAAATGAACCCTCACTTTCACTGTCCCTGTAAGAAAACATAACGTTTTTCTACATAATCACCCAGCAACATGCACTACTGATCTGTGAATATGAAGTCATCATTTAGGTTCCCTGTTCAGCTCCACAAAAAGAAGCTTCTGTGAGGAAACCAAAATAAGAAGAAAAAAAATTATACAAGAAAGGTTCTCCAGCTGGCACAATCCCATCTCTCCTTTTGGTTGTTGTTACTGGTCTATTCACTTGCAACAAGCTCAGGCTAAACTTTGTTAATCACATCAGAAATTGAGCAGGGCTTTTCTAATCTTTTAGTTTCATGTGACTTGAATGAAACTGAGTCTTACCTCCCAAAAAGAAAAAAGTCAAGAAAAAAAAAATCAATAATCCTGCTGGCACTAAGACATATATGACTTTCAGAAACGGAACAAGCATCTGGTCAATTTTTCTTCATTCTTTCTGATTATAGAAGATAAGTGATGCAACACCAGGTTTTGTTCAGGCCAAATGGGTCATAATTGTCTTATACCATTTCATTCCTACTGAAGAGAACAGGCAATTTCTTGTCAGCAGCCAGGACAATGTTACAGTCCTTGGTTTACTGATAAATGAGTGGAAGGTTAAAGTAATCCTAAAGATCTTCTGCTCTTAAACCTTATGTTGAAATACAGGCATATTTTATAGATATATGTATCTATGTATATATGTATCAGTGAGAATCCATCATATTTTGAAACAGAGTAAGAAAGAGGATTAGTAGCCAGCACGATTAGTAGACAAGTTTCTGGGCTAGCTGAAGTGCATATTGCATTGTTTACTTTAGCTAGGAACTCTCATTTCCATTTGCAATATCCAAAGGCCCGATTCTCATCATCACTGCATCATTAGTGATCGCTATTGTTCAAGTAGGAGTAATTTTACAGCTGCCCAAAAGAACTGGACCTGTACAGTATGAATGAGAAGCCCTACAACGCTGACAACTTTGCGTATTAGGGATTCTATGTGTTTTCAGCAACATTATGTATTTTAGACAAGTTCCCCACTTTTTGCCTTTTCTTGAAGAGTATCTCAATGCATTAAGGCACATTTCTGCCTTTCATACCAGAGCTGCATTTCACTAGCAGAACTACTGGCCATTTAAAAAAACCCCCAAAAGCCAACCCCAAACCAAGAGGTTACTCTGACCGTATCTTCATCAGATTTACTACTTCAAGACTTGTGATGCAATCGACAGCAATGGAGAGATAAAAAGCAACAACCAACTGTTTCTGTCAGTGAATCTTGCAGCAAAGATTTGTGCTTAGATCTGATGCAAACCAATCAATGACACAGTAGAAGCATATGAATTAACTGAATCCCTTGCAACTGAAGCAAATAAAGTCCCACAGATTTCACTGGGCCATTACCATTTTAACTGTGGCAAATCTAAGCTAACCAAAGCAAAGCTGCCTTAGGGGAAAAGGACCCAGTGTATCTACATTCCCCCCTCAATGAGATTGCCACCACTTTGGCTTGGTTCTGCTGCACACAGCTCATTACATAATTTAGTTTTCTGAATTAGCTGCAAACAGATATTATAACATCTAGGTGAAAGGTGGTTTGCTAGCAGAAGAGCTACATCCCATTTAAAAAAACCCAGATGTTATAATCAGACTACATCTAGCCTAAGATTAGATTTTCTGCTCTTAGAAACTTAACCTATTCCAGGGATAGCTCTTAGTGCAGCAGGCTAACAGCATGATAAATACTGTTCCCTGGAGCCTCTTCACTGGACAGTATCTAAAAAACTAATAAAACTAAAAGCAAACATTTGTTGTTCCATTTACATTTCCACAAAAAGACAGATGAAGAAAAGGCTGCTAGAAAAGGAACAGTTTGCTTGGCTACTTCAGAACAAGTTTTGGAAGTAGTACAGCTTGTAAATATTGTTCCAAAGGGTAAGTATGGGGTAAGATGAGCAGGTTGGACGGAAGTAACAGATAAAGTTTTTATTTCTGGTTCTACTGAAATCTGGTATTAGCTGACAGCCATTGGTGAGCACAGATACGTCATAACTATGAAGACCACATTAGACAAGACTACTATTGAAGAAAGAATTTTACTTAACTCACTTCAGATTTCTTTTGCTCTGAAACATTTGGCACTTAGGAGGTTAAGATGGAAAAAAATGTCATCATGAAAAGGCTAATAATAAGGAGTTAAAATTTTAATGAAAAACTTAAATGGAATAATTTCATAAAATACTAAACCACAGACATTATTTAAAATTTTTGCATCTCAAAACCAGTAGAAGTGACAGTTCTCTTGAACATTTTACTTCACTTTCACTGTTGGGTTCTACCAAATGCTGATGGAGAGAGAAAGACTCCAGCTAAATCACTTACTCTGGGATTTCACCGTATCTAGGTACTCTACATGCAAAGAAAGGAGGCATATCTCCCCCTAGGGCAGAGTTAGTGATTTCAGTACTTTATCAGAAGGGGACAGCTTTAATTCTGTATTTCTTTAAGTCTATGGGGTTCTTTTAATTAACTTTAGGTTACTCAGCAAGATGAGTATTATGTAGTCTTTGTTAGATACGGATTAACCATTTCCTTATCACCAGGAGCCATATTTCACTAGTGCAACATCTGTTCCAGGCAATACACTTGAGACCATGCAGAAGCACCTTAGCAGCATATGATGGAAACCTGCAGGCCCTGTGTAACTGAGTTTTACAACTTGAAGATGCAGGAAAAAATGAAATTCCAGATACTTCATAAGCCTCTGAATGCAATGCTTAATCCAAGTAATCCAAAAGCAATCTTGTTGGCAATCTAATTGTGTTTTCTAAGGAGGAGACTGCAATAAAAGTTTGTTTACATATAATTGGATCCCTTTATATGTTTGTATTGTGCTTATTTCTGAAACCTTTCAAAATTGAAAGGTCTCCTGTAATATTTGACTTGGCTTTTCACTCTAACCTGAGGGACTATGCATTACTTTGCACATAATAGCCCAGACATATGAATTTTGTATTAGTACTGATCAGAAAGTACAGCTATCCCTTGAGTACCAGCCACCAGGACACACAGGAAAAATTGAGGAAACTGCACTGATGTTTAAATTGCTTTTTATTTTTATTTGTTTTTCAGTGGGGAAAACAAGGGAAGAGAGACTCTACATTTGAGACAATTTTTAAAGTTATCACAACTTTTTCCACAGAGTATTATTTGCATCTGCTCACTAAAATGTTTGATTAATAGACAGATTCCAGGGTGTGCATCCCTCATTGATACTACTCATAATTCTTAAATGGGAACACTTCATTTGCCTCTTATACTCCATTAAGGGTTTCCAGTAGACTACAGTGAAACAGAAGACCAGAAGTTTCTTGTGACTGAAGAGAAAGCACACTCTTACCCTTGCATAGAAATGACAGAGTTCCTTGTGCAGACAACAGCTAATGTCACATTCATTCCAAGAAACTATTGTTCACTGGCTGTTTTTAATCCCAGTCTTGTGGCAGATTTTCAACTCCAGCTTCCCATACACTCTAGTAACCAACTCTGACATGCAAGCCTAGGGTAAATTGCGCTACAAATTTAAGGACATGGGATTTTGCCAAGCTACATCAACTCAACAGCCCATCAAGACATTATGCTGACTCCAGCCATGGCTACTACCTGACACTTGAGGAGAAGCTAGACCTCCATCAAGCTAAAACTGTGCAGTAATTTGCAGCAGGGGAATTCCTTCCTGGCACCACCACCCCTCCCCAAACTGCTCCGTTTGCAGAAGGACAGGAACTAGAAAGAGAAGAAACTCCTAGGTTTGCACACTAGATCCTATTACCCAGAACCCTCTCCCTCCCAGGATTTGTTTCTTACTTATTTCTTTCTAAGGTACCTGGAGAACATGGTGACAAGTCCTGGAACAGGAACCTGACTAGAACAGAGCAGTCAACATTTAGGCCTTTGCCACAACCCCTTGTAAGTATGCCTATTTGCTTGCCCAGTCAGATATAAAAGAGACAGGAAGTCAAAGGAAAGCTTTATCAGGTGAGATGTATTTTAGACAGGAAGAACACCATTTGCTTAAAAGCCTGCTGATGCAGTTGAATCCCATAATTCTGGATTGCAGTAAAATAGTCTTCCCTAGACTTTACTTTGGAGAAATCCTGATGTATAGGAACAACCTGAAATTTGCAGTACCAGTTCAATCCAGTCATTCTACACAAAAACCTTTTACACTTGCTCTCTCAGGAAAGAAAAGATGCAGTCTTCATCACTATTTCTGACAACTCCAGCCTGACACTTGGAAAGCTATTCAAACCAAGCACACAAGATTTGTCAGAACAAGGCTGACATTTTAAATGAAGAATAATGATAAAATGTCTAAAAATGTGCTGTAGAAATACTCTCACAGATAGCACTGGCAATTTGAATAAAACAGCAAAGTGTTATCCTGTAAAAATCAAACCAGAAATTCTTTCATGTAGCTAAACATAGAGTTAAATTATGTAAAAGCTGCAAGTACTCTGATGCAGAAGGAGGAATTCACAAGTCCTTGTTTTGTGGCTTAATGTATATGGACATTTTGCATTAAGAATTACACTGGTTTCACTTTCACTCTTGACATAGGTATAGCTGTTTCATGAACAAACAGTAGATGGAAAGTAAGGATTCCTCATAGCCAAAGGAAATGAAGTCTATTCCATTCTGCTGAGCTAAATTAGTATGAATCCTCCTTCAGCATTTTAGATGTGTGCAGTGCTCTCATAGCACTAATAATGGTGATTTATTTTATATAGCTGAAGATCATGAAAGAGCTATAACGTGTGGACAAGCCAGTTGAGCATTATCCTCTGCATTTGGTAGGGCATTATAGTGGAATCTTGTTGTTTTGTTTGGTTTTTTTTTTTTTTTACGGTGAAGCCTGGATCTTTAACATTCACATTGGTTAATTTCAGTGAGAATTTAAGAGATTTTATTCTGCTTCCCTCATCCTCCCAGTGGAAGTTAAGCACGCCTAATGCTATAACATGGAGCCATATTAAGAAGTTTTAATACAATTTTCAATCATCCTCAATGCAAAGCAAATTTGTGAGCCTATCTGAAGTAACCAACGCCCAAGTTGAAGACAGAATAAACCACTTCGAAAGTAAAAATTTATTGGAAAGCTCCAAAGATAGAACCACTTAGGACAAGTAAAGGGGAGTGGGAAAATCTAAGTATGCACACATGCTTTAAATGCTGCTGAATTCTCAACGTAGATATGCCCCTTTTAGGTCTGCTTTATTGCATAAAGGCAGATCAAACTGAGCACTCCCTCCATCCCTCATTTGTTTTATCATCTCACTAATCCATAATTAAAAATAATTAAGTACAAGAAATCCATTAAGTTCTTTAAACAATTATAGTAAAGAGTCAGTTAAATATGATGGGCCATTAAGTTATTATTGAACGAGGCTACTGTGTTTGCATAGTTCTAACTTGCTTTCTCAAAAGTATGTAGTGCCTGCTAACTTGCACCCATCCCAGGTCTGTTAAATACATAGAATTCTATTCCACAGCCCAATAAAAACAGCATGTCAAAATGCATATTCTTCCATAGCTACAGAGCTCACGCTCTCTCCTGTGGTTTGAAGGTAATTTAACATTGAACATTTCCCTACTAGTATCAAGAAAGATGAAACATCAGAGCAGAGGTGGTGTCAGCCAGCAGATGGTACTGTAGGCTGCCATACTGCAGGCTACAGAAGACAGGCTAGGCTGCTGTCAGTTTGTTGCGTATCAAGCTGCTAGGGATTGAGCCCTGGCAGAGGTTGTGCTCCCAGCCTTTCTCCCAGGGTTCTGATGTCAGGAGACAGGCAGCTCATTATACCATGGAGCCAGCTGCAGGAAAGTCAACTTTTCAGGTAGCCAAAGGCATCTTGGCTGTGAATAATCTAGATAAGCAATGTATACTAGAAAGCATCGTCTGTACTCCCACCTTTACCTCACAGTAGCACTTCCCTGATGCTATGCACCTCAGTGTGCAGAGTGAGGGCAGTCACTTTCTCATGGCTCCAAACTCCCATTTGCTCTCCCTCACTAGTTCTGTTTTGCTCAAGGACAAGCAGCTGTTTCTCAGACAGTAGGGAACCCAACCCTGTGCACAGTATCAGAATAAATCACTGGTATCACTTATACCCCTCAACTCCATTTTAGTTATTGCAGGCTCTTCTTTTCCCAGTTACCTTCTGTTATGGGTTTGTGTGGCGCGGGGGTTTTTTTGGTAGCAGGGGAGGGGGCTGCAGGGGTGGCTCCTGTGAGAAGCTGCTGGAAGCTCCCCCGGCTCCAAGTCAGACCCAACTCTGGCCCAGGCCAAGCCCATCAGTGACGGTGGGAGCGCCTCTGGGAGAACAGATTGAAGAAGGGGAACCGGCAGGGAGTGGGGAATTGGAACGTGAGAGGAACCCCTCTGCAGATCCCGAGGTCAGTGAAGAAGGAGGGGGAGGAGGGGCGCCTGAGGAGGCTGATGGCCCTGCAGCCCGTGGGGAGACGGCAGGCTGTCCCCCTGCAGCCCAGGGAGGTGAACGGTGGAGCGGAGGCTCCCGAAGATGGCCGTGACTCCATGGTAAAAACCGTGCTGGAGCAGTGTGTGACTGGAGAGCAGCCCGCGGAAAGGACCCGCGCCAGGGAAGTT
>VYZV01043533.1:0-21387 GCA_013401275.1 Pandion haliaetus | reverse complement strand
ACGATGAAAAAATAGCGCTTTCGGAGAAAAAAATGCAAGCTCTCGGGCGAGGGGAAGGGTGACGGTGGTGCCTTCGCCGGCCCCTCCCGTCCCAGCCCGCCGGCCAGCCCCCCCAGCGCCCTGCCGGGCTCCTCTGGCCTTCACTTCACCCTGGAAAACAGGGCTCCTGGCTGCCTCGGTCACCCCGGCCCCTCACCCCCGCCCTCCCCCCGGGCTCCGGGTGAGCGGGTCTCCCACAGCAATGCACACTGCGGTTCAGAGACAGCGGGAACTAGGATGCCGAAACTTTTTTGTGCCAGTGCGTCCACCCCTCGGGAAATGATACATCCTGACAAGGCACCTTGCCTTTTTCTAGTCCCGCAGATTGCTCCCCCGATACTAAAAAAAGTCTGAGAAACCGTAACTGAACGTTATCACGAGCATTTTCCGCCAAGTCAAAAGGTGGGGCTGGCTCTCGGGAAAAGCGTATATGTTTAAGTTGTTGCCATCACAATGTCAAATACTTCATATGCACCTTTGTTCATAACCTGGCTCGCAACAGAGCCAAGCAAAGATTTGTTACTGATGTAGATGATTTAGCAAGGTACCTGAGCTCGGGCGACCCTAAGCATTTGAGAAGTCCCACAAAAATCAGTCGTTCTTGCAGAAGGGCACGTTTGCTGAGGGAAATGAAAGACTGGCCTTTGATGCTGTGAATTTCATAAAGCTTCCCTTAGTCTCACCACTGAAAATGTTCATTTTATTGCAAAACAAAGCTGCAGGTATTTGTGGTTTGGGGCGACTTGGTTCATGAGTTTTTTTAGAAACAAAGAGCAGGCAATCTTACCTGACCTAAAAGCCACTTCAACCCAAATTTCCTCAGACTCACTGTTCTTTTTCACCTGGGAATCTTCTCGGGATGCAAAGAGGTAGCTTCGGAGAGATGCCTATAATTTTATGGATGCCCCAAGCACGGTCAGACCCATGGCCCTGGCAATCCCAGGCACGCTCATTTGTGTGCACATTTTACAGCACCAGGTCAGTACACCCTGACTTTCAGGACAGTCACGGTAGTCAGATGCTTTCACGGTGAGCGAGAGGTGCACATCGTCCAACCTGCCACGCACACCCACGCCGGCAGATCCCCAACGCCCGACTCCCGTGCACTGCAGAGAGTCAAAGGCGAGCGCTGGGACGCAGTAGAAAGATTGACAGCCTGTGACCTGGTGCCATGACTCCGCAGCCTGCGACTTCACCGTGTACCAACGGGCAAATTCGCCCCTGCTCAGAACAAGCAGCCTTTGGTTGCCCAACCGATACTGCGGTCAGGCGTAGCGCTACGTGGGGAGGAGGTATGTGCAACAGCAGGATCTGAATACAGATATGAAGAGCTGGTATTCTTCCACCTTTTTTCATCTTATGTGACTTCCTTTTCCAGCCCCATTTCCCTAGGAGAATGTTAGCTGTTTCATGATATTATGATAATAGTGATATGGTACTGCGGGTGTTTTGNGGGGGGGGGGGTGTGTGTACAGAATGCTTAGGCAAACCTCTGGTCCCTTTAGAGATCCATTTAAGAGCTATATGATTCCTTCAGCCCGTAGCCCATAGTTCCCTTCTCTCTTTTTCTGCCTATTGCCTATTCCTTTGTATTTTTGCAATCAGTTTTTTTTCTTAAACTTTTTTTTCTCTTTGCATAATGAAAGCCCTTAAAAGTAACAGGGGAAATTAACCAACATACAAAATGTTACTTTATGAAAGAAACAAATTAATGTGGAAAACCCTGCTTCTCTAACCATTTATAATTCAGTATCAGTGATCTTAAGATACTACTTTTAACAATAAGCAGAAAAGATGTTCAAACAGGGGCATGATTTTAACTTGAGGGTGGCCCTTCAAATCAGTATACCTCTTAGACTTTTGGAAAAAGAAATTCCCATTTCCTGAGAGTTTGGACATCTTGTCACATCATAAAACTGCATTTCATCTTTCTTTTTTGTTTGTTTGGGGTTTTTTTAATTCTGATTCACACCAGCTCTGTTCCAGGCACACATTTCTCATTTAAGATTAAAAAACCCAAACATTTCACCTCACGCAACTCACATCAAAATTAAGACAGACAAGAAATTTTAAAAACTAAAGAGCAGATTGAATACTTTGAGCTCTGCTTATGAAAAATAAAAAAGACTCCTGATGCATTTCTGAGCAGTGAAAGTCTTGAGAGAAGGGAAACAGAAGCAACAACCAAGGTTTCTGCCTGTGCCTGTCTGAATGGTCAGGCCAAGCAGAAAATAAAAAACGACTGAGAGGGGGTGACATTTGCCATTTGAAACGTATTGTAAATGTTTCAACACCTTGACAATGAAGCGCATAACAGAAGCTTAGAGCATCCAAGACCCTTCAGCTAAACAAAATGAAAATAGGCAGCTCTGTTTAGGGAGGTGCCTTTCTTAACATCTTTCATGTCTGCTTCAGAGGAATCATACTTGAAAGACGCGATAGCAAGACAAAAACTATATATTAATAAAATGTAATGATTTTTCCACACATCTGGATTGCCCCTCCAAGAGAATCTGAACTCTCGGACTTGCCTATAATGTTTCCCTGCAAACAGGAATTGGATCTTGCAGAAGACCTGTTGGCGAGTGCCAAAACCCATTTCTCTGACAGAAGATAGCACAACCACGGGACATTTCTGCCATAAGTTGTACCACACGCAATACTTCTGCATTTCTTCAGCCTACCTTATGTCCCCACTTCTTCTCAGCCTATGCTTTGAAAATTACAGGCCTCCAGGCTGTGCGCTTATATTCTCTTTTAGCTGCACCCGTTGTTCCAGGAAAGCACGATCTGAAGGAGCAAGGCGTTCTGCTGACATAAGCTGCAATGCAAAAGACCTGATATTAAGTCACACCAAGAGCCAGTCTTCTCACCACTCCCAGTTGCACCACCCTCCAGTTTCTCTGCAATCCCAGTGAATGCTCCTCTGGATGCATTCAAGGACTTTTAACTGTTGCTGGTTATCCAGGTGTCACCTGCTAGCAGACAAAGCTATCAAGATAGTCCCGTTTTTGCCAATAGGCAAATACCTTATTGGAATAAATTCTGTGAAATGGGCACATCTGCTGTGCTTTCCCAGGGGCAACCTCAGGTGGAGCACTAGAATATGGAACAATAGCACCAATTTCTGGTCATTTATGCACTATCCATCACAAGAGAACTTGGCCGCTACATCTGGCTCCCACCCATGCAACCCCCTGGTTGCATGGCTGCCAAGTACAGCAGAGAGGTCTCAAGAAGTAGCTGGTGGAAGAAAAAGAGGGGTATGAGGTGGTACCATGTCAAAATCCTCAAAGCTTGCAGAAGTTGCAGCTGGGGGTACAGGGAAAGGTGCACGGCCTAAGGTGGGATGCGGAACTGGGGTGTGGAGGTGACCACATTTGGGAGGGATATAAAGGTCAGGGCAAAAACCTTACCTGCAGTACTGACAGGGGATTGATGTATGGAGGGCAAATGGGATGGATGGGGCCTGAGTAGGGAAAGAACTAATTAGTTGGAATCTCTTAGTGTTGAAGGAAATTATAAAGTGATGTACCACTGCACACTAGTCTAATTTAGGTCCTTAGTGGAAGCCAGATTTTTTTTACCTTTCTGTGAGAAAGTCAGTATAGTACCTGCTATATTCCTGGAGGAAGACTGAGAGAGACTACTGAACTTTAATAAAAAAATTGGAGCCAGTATCATGATTTTTCTTGCAGTCTGCTTGCAATTTTTTACCCTTCTGGCTTAATGGCAATATAAGGTAACATTGTCATGTTGTGGAACATACTTAAACTTACATAAATATTGCAGACCTGAATTATTAGTCAGGGAAGTTTGTTATTTACTTACTCGTAATTCTTTGCATTTCATTTATCTTATAAGATTAATCTCGTCTTATGAATTTCACTATCAATTTCCCTTTGAGAATTTCTTTTGTTGACACATTTCAGTTTCCAGGCTCACAGAATTTTTGTTTTGCTTTAAATTCCTTCATTATTTGGATTTTTGATTGTTATTAGCGCCATCAAAAACAATGGAAATTTGTCAGCAAATATACAGATTTTTCAAAATAACAACCCTCATTCAAAGGTCTGAATTTTCTAAGGATGCTCGCTGTGGCCCTTCACACACTTCAACGTACATCATTCCTTCTGGTGGTCCTTAGCGAGGAACCTCTGTGTCTTTCTACTTCTACTAACATTGGGGATCTTGCTAGATTTCAGTGGAAGAAGGGCTGATCCCTAGTGATCAGGATTATCTTTCTACTCTAGCAGATTATCTCTTAACCCACCATCCTCTCTCTCTCAATGTCTAATCTAACTAATCTAGCTAGCTATTTATACCATATTCATTCACTAGGTTTTTTGAATGCCGTACAATAAAACAAACAGGTCAGGGCCCAGTGATTTTTTTTATCCCCTTCCATCTTAAATATGTAAGGATTTTTTTATATTTTTTTTTAACTCTGCTGTGATTGGTGAAGGAAAACTAAGGCAAAGAGCTGGGTTTTGCACATGGACAAGAGCTGGGTTTTGCACATGGACAAAAAGAGCATTAGTTTCTGCAGAAATTTCTGTACTTTTGGGCTGGCTACATAGAAAGTCTCAGCCCTCCAGCTCTTAAATATAAACTTTTGTTCACAATACTTTTAAGCTCTTTGACTTCAGATGTATGGTTGCACTAAAATGCTTCATTGCTATGAACAACATTTTCATAAGGAGAATGTTTTCTTCTTCCAGGAAATTTAAACTGCTGCTGTTTTGTGTGAGATATTTTGGTATATGACCATAAACATACCAAACAAACAAGCAGAGTGAGTTTCCTTTGTTTGCTATTTAAAAGCACCCCATACATGTTAATTATCAGGCAGGGAGCATACAGGGAAAAGAACGGTCTCTCTAATAGGCTACATCCAATAAAGACACCAAAATCATAACATTCCACGCAGAACAAGCATAAATAATCTGTTTATCTCCTTTTTGCCATGCTATAATAAGAAATTAAATTGCTAACGGTGCTGATATTTACGTTGTTATAATTAGATAGATCATCATTAACATCCCCTTTAAATGATCTGGGATACTTTCAGCCTCTCTAGGGAATTGTCTCAGCTTCTCTCCTGACTGAGCCGTCGAACTACATGTGAAAGGATTTAGCAGGATTTTGCAGGGCGTAGCCACAAGCCCTACTCCATCCAGGAGATGGAGTTTATATAGACTCTTCTGGCAGAATTTAAACCAGTTCTTTGAATGAAATAATCTTTATCAGAAAAAAGACAGTTTTTCCTAGCATATCCAATCCTACTTTAACATTGCCTAGTATAGTTGTGTCAGTCATGGGTGGGAAATAGCACATAAATCAAGGATCCCTCAAAATGTCTTTTTTTCAGTTGTTGATGCAGTGAATTGGAAATACACATTCTGAGGTGAAACATGGCATTCAGACACTCCCCTAGGAAATGACTAGGTTTTTCCCTAAGCCTTAAATCTGCTAGCCAACATTTTAAAGTTAAAGCATTCTCAAATACCATGGAAAACTTGCAGTCTTCAGACTTTTCATCAGCCTCTTTTATTATTTCAGTAGCTGGTGGATGCCCATTGTCACAGTTCAAATGCACATACAAGGGCTTTGTGTGCTTTTTTTAATGGCAACAGGAAAAACAGGTAAACGGCATCTAAGTAATTTCATCTTGGCCATACACATCTATAGTGAGACTGCTTAGTGAGCATTTGCCAGTATCTTTTTCATAAAGTGTTTATGCTCTACTACTACACTACTAGCAGAGCATCCCCAGGAACAGTTGTCACGGGTAAAGTGTGACAATAACGTTTGTAAAGCAGGTAGCATTCCGTGGGCATTAAGGAGCCTCTGAGAACTGCTAGTTTATCCTCTCAGCCACCTGGGTGCAAACTGCAATCTAGTCAGGAATCCAGCCAGTTTACTGGCCTTAATCTGTCCTTGGCGGACATTTGTCCTTACAGAAAGATACAGTGCAGCATATTTGATGATATCTAGACAGGAGACATCTGAGGTTAGTGAATCTAAAGCATGAATTTCTCATCCACCAAGACCTCATGTGATATATCCATCTGTATCTACCTCTCTCAATCTCTCAGTCTCACATCTATCTGTCTATACCAGTTGCCAGCTTAGTCTCACTGTGAATGGGACACTAAGCTGTGCACCCACCAAATGGATCAAATAAAATGCATATACTGCACCAGATGATACTTTGAAGGGACTGTCAGTGACTTTGCTCCCACCCTCACCCCTGGCATCATGCCCCGTATCAGGCTGCAGTTCGGAAACACACTAAATCTCACTTTATAGCTTCTAGTACTGGATCAAAAATGCCACATCACTTCAATAGAAAGCTATTCTGTTGGTAGAAAGTCAGGACACCAAAAAATACTAATGAGCTTGAACAGTCAGGATTTATACCAGACGAGATATTTTCTGTTCCCCTGCAGCCAGCATCAAACCAGCACAAGCTGTCTGGTTAATTTAGCAGCAAGGTGATCAGGTACTCATGGCAGATCAAGTTATTGCTGGTGTGTGACCCAGCAGCATGCACAGCTCTCATTAATGGCAGAGGACAACTGTCCCACATACACATACGCATACACGCACATATACAAAAATGCTGTTATAGACTTTCATTTTCCCTACGGTTATTTTTCCTTGCATGTCATTTACATCAGACTATTTGAGTTCTCCCTTTTCCTCTTCTGTAATGAAGAACATTCACAAGAGCCTGAGAGGAACTGATTAGCAGGAGGTTTGCACTGTTTCAAAGGGAGTAACCTGAATTACTCCTCTCTGTTTCCCAGATTGAAGGTTTGGGCAACACCTCATTGGGAGGCAAGAAGAAATCGGCGGCTTTAGTTCATGAAGTGTTGTTCAAAGGGAAGCAAAGACCTGATAGTTCAGAAACAAAAAAATCTATAAACTGATGTGCCCAGTTCCTTTTACCGGGGCTTAATACTACATGTTTGCCTAAACTACCTTAGCAAAACAAGCCAACCAAACATGGGATCCCAGGATCACAAGTGATCCCACAACATGCTCGCTTTTTTGAAAATATCCTCATATTTAGTTCTTTGGTACTACTTTTTAAATTTCTCAGTCGCAAAACTGAGAAAGATAAAATACAGTAAAGCTGAGCTCGCTCCATCCCATATTTGAAGTCCTGGACTGAAAGGCTAAGCAGATAGTTCTCAAAGTTACACCTAGTTAGTTATACAAAGTGGAAGTTTGGAGAGGAGCCCCATGGATCAAAACCAGCCATCCCCAGCACCGGTCTGTCTGTAATTCACCTCCACTAGCAGTCTGAAGTTGAATACAATGGCAGGTGGTGGCTAACAGTAACTGAACTTTCCGGCTCTTTTCAATGTCCTTCAGCAAAGCCGGGGCATCCAGGGACCTGCAAGTCTTAAGTGAAAGCAGATGTCACTTTTTTACCATTTGTGTCAAATATGTATCTTGCTTCCCAATTCAGTATCAAGGCTCCCAGGTTTCACTGAAGGCAGTGGAATTTTCGCCATAGGCTTTGATGGGCATGAGGGATGTAATTTCAACAATAAATTCTGTTGAATTTACTGGAGTTACCTGCACACTTAAAGTAAATGGTAATTCTTTGTACGTTTGCAGGATTGCATCCTAAGGAAGCTATTTGGAAAATAAGAAATAGAAGAGTATTTTCCTTATGAAATTATGATACTTTGTCAACATGCCTCAAATTTGTCAACAGTTGGCAGGAATATCTAAAAAAATACGTAACAAATTGGAAGAGCTGCATGTTATTTTGCTTGAACCTAAAAGGTTTCAGTCCTGCAGTGCTCAAGCAAACAAAAAGTCTGTGAAATTTTACTTGAATAAACATTGCAGGCTGGTGCTAACTTGTTATTGGTACTGACACAGCCCAGCAATTGGCCAACCAAGAAAACACCAGATGAGGAAAACAATGTGAGAGGTGCTATAATATATAGTCCTGCATTTCGAGCCAGTAAGACAAAACCAAACACAAGTTTTGGAAAAAATCACCAGAGTTTTTAGGCAGCAAATATCACTTCACGATCTGTACATTTACCCAGCACAGTAAGACCAATGCTCCATCAAAGACACTAGAACATTTTACAATGGAGACTGACCATGGTTTTATGATTATCGTCATCAGTTTGAGTAACCACCACAAATAGCTACAGAGAAAAAGCAAGCTTGCAGAATATCTCAAAGTGAAAAAATAAGCTATTAAAAATAAGACAAACAAACTAGAAAAAATCCCAAGCCACAAAGAATCGTTCTAGGCATTCATTTTACATGCATTTAGGGTGAAGCACAATCCAAAGGAAGAACGTCAAATACCATAAATGTGCATCTATCCTATGTTCACTGTAAGCTTTCAACTTTTCCCTTTCCAAAAGCATAGCCATGGTGCAGATGGATGAGTCCTTTCTCTTTTCCTTGATTTATTATTTTACCCTCTTAATTTTATTCTGCCCATGTTTGTTAGGGGTTTTTTATCTAGTTTGTTGAACTATTAAACTAGATTTAGAAATTGGATTCTTCCTACCTTTCAAAACATTAGTTAACAGGAGCACAAACAGGATCTAAACCACTTTCATTTTTATATAACTTTCTGAATATATTGTGTGAATGATGCACATTGTACTACACAGTACATAATCACAATAGAGACATCAAAGTGTTCAAAAACAGTGAATTTGGCTCTCACACGTAAGATGAGATGTGCTTAAAAAAGAAGATTAAAGTACAACTGAGATACAACTGAAATCTCCTCAGTTCCTTCTGGTTATTCAGTTAATGAAGAGTATGCTATAAAAATTGAAGCTGCACTAGACTTGCAAGTTTTGCTTTCCAACTGTGAAGGCAGGGAAGACACAGTTAAAGCAGAACGGTATCTGATGCTCGCATGATTCTGGGATCTGGAGTTTGAAGAGAGAGAAATAAGTACTCAGAAAAACCCACATGATATAGCAGGATACCTGAGCTAAGAATTGGAAATCTGAGGACACTACACAAGGGAATTTAACAAGGTTGACAGGAGTCAAGGGAAGGTACTTTTCATTTTCCTAAGTAGATAAAACAGGAAATTCATATGCAGAAGACAGTAATGTGATCAAAAGTTGTCAGAGAGCTGTACTCATCCTTCACCATATACAACTTCATGACTACTCATACGACGGCCCAGACATAGATAAGATCAGCTAATGGATGGAAAACAGGAAAGTAAAGAAACAACACAGAAATTATGCTGGTGAGCAGATGAGAGCTTTATGGAGAAACTGCAGCCATGATACTGTCTCCTTCACCTAAATGTATATAAAAGCATTTGGTCAGTGCATTCCACTGCTCAAAAGAGCTTATTCCTCACTCACACTTGTGAGCAGACATCATGTCAACTCCACTTTACCGGGCTAACAGCTCATCCTCCAGTTTGAACTTCTCATCTGGACATACTTGACAGTCCTTGCATTGCGATTCACCCCTCCTAAAACAGGTGACTAAGACAGGGTAAATGAATCAGTCTCTGGAAATCCAGGGCCGATTAATCTTTCCGACTGCAAGGAAGTCATGGGAGGAGGTTAGGCGCAGGCATCCGGCTGTCCCAGCGCTGCCTGGTGAGACAAATCCCACCTGGGCTCTGACCTTCCAGCTCCCTGAGCAGTGCTTTCTTCCATCTGTGGTTCCTTCCTGGCAGCCAGTGACCTCGCCTCCGACTTCTGCGTTTGCCTTCTTCACCTTTGCCTGATAAAAGTGCCCCATACAATACTTCTACTATAATAACATAAAAAAGAACCCTGCTCATGAAGCCTCCTCAACAGCATAGACTACTGCAAGCAAATCAAGCCTGTCCTTTGTCCTTCGCAAAGAATCACAAAGAAGATGAGATTGCTCAGCTTACTGTGCTAAAAAACATGCCTAATGCTTCGAGGTGATAACCACAATAATAACATCATCCCTCAGACACACTGGAGCCTACCAGAGTCAACCTTGTTTGTATAGGAAACTGGGGTAAGGCAACACTGAGAAACAATCTTTACCGTCTTCTGTTCCAACCGCAAAGCTGCGAGCTTCTACCTGCCATCTCCATAGAGGGAAGAGAAGCACAAGCAACTAAAAACAAATAGAAAACCTCCAGCCATCAAGGTAGACCTCCAAAGTCTGTGTGGAGTAAGACAATGAACAGCGTTTACTCGGCTTTGTGGAGCTTGGAAAAGATACGACTCATGAGCAGTATCCAGGACGAATCATTCTGAGGTGGAGTAGAGGAAAGTTTAATTTATAGTTATGCCCCCCCAAATCCCATTTAGCAGGCCAAAGTGTGATTAATTTGTTCTACTGTGTTGGGTTCTGTAAGAGGATGTGCTGAGCCCTGATATGTGAGCAGTCTAATATCACTCACTATATCAAACCATTAAAAGCTCCTTCTTCCAGAGCCCAGCCTACTCAAGGAGGTTACAGACAGCTAGCAATCTACCTTTGGTGTATGATCTTAGATGAAATTGTATCACTCCTTATATCTATTCATAAAGAACAGAAGCAATGGCCAGAGAACACACACTTTATTAAAAAATTCTTGGATCATACATAAATTCTTTTGGTATTGATATTCTTTATATACCACACAAAGAGCAGCGGATCTTTATGGTCTAACCCAGGCAATTTCTATGGAGCAGAGAGAAAATGTGTTGGCTTCAGAGTCACAGATGCATTATACATTTATACATGCTATTCCAGTAAGCTTTTTATAAGCCCAGGTATCAAACTGTGATTGATTGGTGTGCCGTGCTCCTTCTGCCTGGGCTAAGGTCAGTGGGCCGTATTCTGCAGTCCTTACCCAGTTGCCTCTCAGTTTTTTTACTGCCTGAGTCTGGGAGACATCAGTGAGATGTCTTGCCTTCAGCAAGAACAGCTGAATAAAACTTCAAAAACTGGTCCTGTATTTGGTCTGCTATCTTTTGAAATATCTGTTGAGACTTGTGGTAACAAAATGAGGCTGCAGCTTCTCCAGACCCTGAGTTTTGAACAGCACAGACTGAAACACAGAGCCAAATCAGCGGCAACTCTTCACGCGTCCCAGAGAGCAAAAAAACAAAACAGGAGCTTATTCTGCAGAGAAGGACAAGGACTCCTTGCCTCTCCCCAAGCGTGTAAAGAGAGAACTTTGCAACGTGGCCTGCAAGCAGTGAACATGAGCCCCTCGGGGCTGGAAGAAGCTCAGGGACTTACTGAGCTCCTTCCTCCCAGGGCTCTGCCGGAGGCTCCCTCTCCTACAGGGAGGGAGCATCAGCAGGAATGCTGATGATGATGCTGAGCAGTCACTTGGCAGAGGATAAGAGCCGTCCTCGCAGGTAGGCCAGACTGAGGACGTTATGGGGCTTTAGAAATCAAAGCCAATGCCAGCACCGGGTGCTCAGAGCAAGGCAGCCCAGCTGCAAGCATTTCGAGCTGGCTTCCAGATATGCTTGAGACGGGGCCTTGGTGGGGCTGAGTGAGGCAGTGGTGAGTCTGCAGGTAATAAAGGCATGAATCACAGGAACGAGGTCTGCTTTGAGAAAAGGTAACCAGAGATAAATGTGAAGAAAAATGTCCTTCTCAATTAGTCTTGGATTCCAGTTATCCAGCAAGAATGGAAAGCTAACCAGAACTGGGAACATGAGTAATAAGTGGCAGGTACACACCCTCCCAAAGGGGCAGATATTATCCCTACCATAACTCCTGATTGTTTTCCCCACGTTGTTAACAGCAACACGATCTTATCTGGATGGCACCGCAGCCAGCTGGCCCTCCCCCATGCCCCAACCTCACATGCCAGGGGAGACAATCAACCCTTCTAACCAAATCGGTAAAGACAAAAACAGAGCTGCTTTTTATCTGCAAAACCAAAGACACACAGCAACCCATGCATCCTCACATGATCTACATGTAGAACAACCTGCTCCCTAAAGTGGGTCTGGCAGCTCCAAAAGTGAAGGAGAAACCTTCTTGAGTTTAGGGTCAGACAGATAAAGGACCTCAAGGTCCTGCCCACGGAGAAGCTTGTGGTGAGCTGAAGAGCACACTCATGGACTGCTCTGCCTTCGGCAGGTTCCTTTGCACTTCTTCCCAGGTCAGTTGTCAAGCAGCTTCTATTTAGACTCTGCTTCGTGGGCTGAGAAACCCCTCCCTTCTATAGGGGATAATGCCTCTCTTTTCTTTTTTTTTTTTTATTTTCCAGAACATCAATGGTGCCTGAATGTGTTCTGGCTTGTACAACAGACCCATAGTGATTTTCATCATCCTGGATAGAATATATTAAATAGCAATGGTTTCCTGATAAACGATGTAGAATTACGGAATTTATACAACAAAATCTCAATCTTTGTTCCTTCTGGAATTATTTCTTTAGTGTACAACTGAGACCGGAGTACCACTCTGCTAGACACAATACTCATGAAGCTGAAGCTTATACCATTTAGTCTATTTCAATGCCAATCTTACTTTGCCTCACCTTTCAAAAAGCTGAAGATTTCACAATTTGTTTCTCTTAAGCAAAAGAATAAAAAAAAAAATCCACTAAGGCAACCCTGATGACAACCAATGGGCTGCCAAGAAAAATAAAATAAATATGTATTTCTCTAAAACAACATTATCCTTCCCCACAATACTGACCTCTGAGATGAGGATTGCTTTGAAAGCATCATCTCCCTCATGCTGTTTAAAGATGGGGGTAGGGAAAAGCTTTTCAAACAGTGTCAGGCTGGACATGGTCCACCTTTCATCATATTTCAAATGGATTGTCTTTGAAATGCAGGTAAAGTATACCACCTGACTGACACCCACATTCTCACATTATTGGATAAGGTTTTTCTTACCACATAGAAATGTTACATCTGTTACTGAAGATTCAAACATACAACAGTATAAAGACTCACATTTGTATTTGTGCACACACAGATACGCAGTATTTCTAGTCTAATACTGGAATCCTCCANGGGGGGGAGGGGAGCAACTGCTTAGAAAGTTTAAATTTTCGAAGTTAGAGTATTTAGACAAATGAATCTTGTTAATTTTCTTGTTAATTTTAGAGCAACGTGAATATCTAAATACCCAGGCTGGCTTTGAGAATGTCAGCCTTAATCTCTTTGTGAATAAGTTTCTAGATTTCCTTTCTCATCTGACTGAAAAAGCCTAAACTCTCCTTTATAGTGCTCAGAACTTTTCCTTGCTGTAATTACGTTACTGCATACAAACCAGGAGAACCTCAGTATAAATAGGCTGCTCTCATTTCGCTTTCCAACGTGAGTGACATAAAAAAAGAAGAACATTTTTAATTCTCTACAGTGTTGGCGTTGGGATGGGTTTCTTTAAAAACAAGTATGCTTGGTTTTCATCATGCTACAGCACATTCAGAGCAATTCTGCTGAACTCATTGAAATTATCTCCATGTAAATCTGGTTTCAATGAGACAGACTCAACCTAAAGCAAATAGATATTTTTTACCAGTCATTGTCAAGTTAATGTTTTTCATGAGCAAACTCAGAGGGCCAGACTTACAACCAATTTTGATGTCATTGCATCTGCTTACATTAGCAGTACATTTGGCTCAGAATCTTTTCAAGTGGTATATTAGCCAGACAGTAGATCAATAAACAACACAGATAAACAAGTATCTTCTTTAGAAGTGTGCGAGCATTTCTACAGAGGAAGGAATATGACCGTTAGGATGTTCTTTAAACTGTAAACATGTCATTATCCAGATGTTTAATTCCCCTCTTAGACTGCACAATAATAAATACAAATAAATACTTTAAAAAAATCTGGTTAACAGTCTTCAGAGCAACTTATCAAACTATTATTTTTTCAAGGCAAGGAAATTCTATTTGCATTCCTCCTTCTTCATTACCATGCACTTTGTATTTTTAGTCAAATGATCCTCAAAGCTGAGTATCCTCAAGTCCCACAGGAGATGGGGAGCACCTTGGAGGGCTGATGACCAAGCTGGCCACTCACTTAGCATCCTCAGCTATTTGCAGATTCAGCCAACATTTATGCAGTTAATCTATCCATGGGATGGGCTGTACACAATTAGACAGAATACAGTGACATAAATTGTCCAAGTAATTCTTTTTACATCTTTAAAAGATGTCTTTTGAAAAGATTTTTGCTTATTTATGAATACTTTAATAGGCATAAGGCAGTTCTGCCCTCAATAGCCACACAGGACACTCAGAAGGAATCTGTTCAGTGTTTATAGGAAACCCACTTCTATTAAGCAACTGATCTTTGTCAGTCCCATGAGCACTCACCATAAACAAGCTCACTGTATCTGTTCACACTGCCTATCTCTTTCCTTCCTCCTGCAATCTGCAGCACCACTGATATACCTGGAGCTTCTGAATCCACTCATTTTCTACCCTCTGGCTACTTAGTGCCCTGGCAGGCTTTGGCCCATCACAGTGGGAAAAGCTCTTAAAACCGTGTGGAGAATAAGAGGGCTGCTGGGGCCAGGCAAGGAAATTCAGCTCCAAGCACAGAGATAAGGAAGAGACTGGCGATGGGAGGGATTCTTTAGGCAATGATGGAAAGTGTTAGGGTTGGAAGGAGGAGAGAAGGCATAGGAGTGGAAGGGAGTCAGATATCTGACTGGAAAACTCAGGAAACGTTAAAGCCAAAAAAAAAAGGGAGGTTAGAAATACATTAGTCTGCAACTGGCACACTTTCATGAGTTAGTGACAGCAGCAGGATGAATTTGTGATGAAGGAGCTGTCTAATACGTGAAGAACAGGAAGACTTCGATATGGGGGAAAAAAAAAAAAGCAAATGCAGTGGGAAAGGAATACATATTCCTTTGCTTTGACTCATTTCTTTTGCCTTTGTTTTTTCCACCAAGACCTGGCAGGGATTTGCTCTGCCAGGGGCACTTCACTGTGCTACTCCTCTCTGGTTGCACTGGTCCCATTTCCAGCTATAAACTGACTTGGGGGCATTGCTGAACCAACGGGAAGAGCTATGCTGGGGGTATGGCAGGACTGCAGACAGTGATGACCCAGGCAATTAAAATGCATGGAAGAAGCATGTGTTTCCTACAAGCAGGAACCACTTTTCTGAGTGTTCTGCCACAAAACGACCTTGTGCCGCATGAAGAGGCTGCCGTGGCATCCAGCTGCTACGAACACATCGAAAGAGCCCATTTGTTTAGACACGTAAGAGTTTAAACTTCTTTTTCCTAACCTCTCAGGTTCTAGTTACAGCTTTTTGGGAGGAAAACATACTCACTTCTGCATTTCTGTAAATGCTACAATTTCAAATTTCAGGAACTCTCGCTTTTAATATTTTTCTTCCTTTGGCTATTTTATGTTCCTTTTTTTTCCCCTACATGTTTGGAGATTGTCCAAAGAAATTAATTAAACTTGAAGGACATGATATTTGTTTCTTGTTTCAACCTCTTTCCCAGATTCCTGCTGCTGGGCGTCACCCTTAATTAACAGCATTTTTGTTTGAAATCACATACTTAATGATCCCGATGTTCTCACTCTTTTGTTTGGTTTAGGTTTTTCCTATTTCCTTCTTCTGTTTCTTTTTTTGTTTTGTTGTTGTTAAAAAATGTAAGTTTGTTTATTTGCAAAGATTA
Organism: Pandion haliaetus; assembly: GCA_013401275.1. NCBI lineage: Eukaryota > Metazoa > Chordata > Aves > Accipitriformes > Pandionidae > Pandion > Pandion haliaetus. The sequence continues at coordinate 5,729 of VYZV01043533.1, read as the reverse complement.
TACTGTTTATCCAAGTGAATAGTATCTTTAAGTGGAAAAAGAAAAGCCAGGCCAATTTTGCTGTTTCTTTACTGTCTCAGCTTAATAGCTCTGTGGTTTCTACTTTTTTTTCTTTTTGTGTGTGTTTCTAATTCCAGCTGTGCAACACACATCAAACCAGTCTGTGGTTATACTTCTTGGTAAACTATGCTACTTAACTTTTCATTTAAAAAACAATTAGTCTTTCCTTCCCCCAAGAAAACAAAATGAAACTACAATAATATTCTTTCAGTTGTATCCACAGATACTGGATAATTGATTTCCGCTGTACATTAAAAAAAGCATTTTTCTGTTTTGTTGGCAACACTAGATCTTTTTAATTTAATTAATGTTTCAAAAGGTAAACTGATTCAATTAGGATAACTTTTCAATGGAAATAGTGAGATGCAAAAGAAAGTGTTTTCAAAGCTAGTTGAAGGATCTTGTGTGACTTCCCCATGAGGGGAAAGCAGCCTACTTTAAATCAGCTGAGTTTCATCAACAAAAGGAGAATGGGGCCTAGTGGAATCACTCTGGAGCTCTGCTGCTTGCAAAAATATTTTATTTCCCATGGTAATTTAAAACAACTTTTTGGTTTTAATATAAAGACACTCCCCCCACCCCAGCCAGCCCCACTTTGTCAAAAACAGCAAACAAAACATGTTTCTAAAAAATACCTGATGAACTCTTCAGGGGTGCAAAATCAAGAGGAAGTCTTGCAATAGAGAATTGATGTGACTGGAGTATAAAATGTTTAGGGCTGCATTATGTCTTTGAACAGAAAATAATGTTACGCCACCTTCCTAGGAAGTTTTGTTCCTCGGGGCCTCCTTTGTTGTAGGTGGACAATAACACGCTGCTGATCTGCCCAGTAACCATTTGAGATAGACAGCACCTACGCGAGGTGACCTACTGCGGCCAGCAACTGGGCAGTGAGGGTGACACTCCTTCTACGTCCCTCGTCACCCCCCTGCTCTGCAGAGGCACCAGGAAAAGGACTGCTCTTTTTCAGTCTGTGTGAGGATGGACAGTGACTTCACATAAAGACAAGCAGGAGGAGAACCAGCCAGCTCAGGCAGTGCAAGCTGAGGACTCTGAGGTCTCAAAGTGCCCAGGACTAACACCTACCAGCTTTAAAGCCCCTACCCACTTTAATAGTTTACAAGAGCAGCAACACTGTTTTTATGGGACCCAAACCTCATCCCCTCTTTCTCATTAGGAGTGAGATAATGTTACCCTGAAACCAGCCAGAAACAGTAATTCTACTTGCCATGTTCAAAACCAGTTAGTTTTTAAATATAGGCTTATACAGTCCTTCCTGGAGCCCCAAAACCCAGGAAAAGCTGTTCTTCATTACGGCTTTGGGTCATATGCCATTCATCTGCGTGCATGGGACCCCACTGATCCTGGCTTGTGGGACTAACATGCAGAACAAAATCAGTGTGTAGCCCCTTTCATGCTGCATTTCTCCAGTGGACATATTTCAACCTGAAGCTGTAAATGGCCTAAAATGCAGGCCCTGCCTGTCTCATGATTCATGCCCAAGCCTCCCACTGATGCCACTGAGGAGGGGCACATAGGAAATGCGGGATCTGTTGCCTGTTCTCATAAATGGAGGTTATAGCATCTCCTTCAAAAAATCATTTTCTTAATCATCAGGAATGACATCTGCTTTTTGTGAAGACAACTTGAGTCAGCTAAAAGACGATGGGGGAACAACCTCCTGCTTCCACCTCTGAAATGACTAGGTAATCATTTGTCTTTCTTACAAAGCAGGAATCATACTCCTTTTACATTTAGATAAGGGAAATGGAACACATCCAGCAGAAAACACTAGCCGTCCTCCAGCAGACCACAGAAGTCAGACGGATGCCAGTGCTGAAGGAGGCTCGCTTAGGTAGGCTTGGGAAAACTCCTGAAAAGAGCTGTTCCAGAATTCAACCCCCCCAGTTGTGCAATGGAGAATTACAAAGTCTCCGAGAACATGAGCTAGTAGAGTGTGCATGACACTCAGAAATGCCTACGTAGCGAAACCTAAAGGACTGGGTTTACAGAGTGGTCAGCCAAAGAGACTTTTTGTTGCTGATGTAATATTTGTAACTTGATAATTTGCTTGAGAAATGTGATGAAGAAGAAGTTCCTGGAACTACTTTAAAGTGCCTTGGAGCCTGCATGTGTATTTGCAGCTGAGCAGTTGAAATAAATCCATGTTAGGAAAACACCAATGTCTTCATTAGTTGAGCTTGGTGCATAATACAAAGCCTGTCTCTCTTCTCAAGCTCAGCAGTTTGGCTAACAGGCCAGACAGCATTGTTGACAGTACAAATTACTGACTAATTCCTTTCACACACCTTGGTAAGGAGATAAGATAAAACCAGACACACTACAGGTGTTTACACTGGTGTGACACCTTGGTGTCCCTGGTCTTACCATGTCCTACTCTCTGCTCATCTGCCAAGGACTACCAATAAATTTGTATTTAGATGTCATTCGCTGAAGATACTGGAAACAGGAGGGGAGGATGACCACTCCTCACACACAGTAATATTGCTCAGACTATGAAACAGTGAAAGGTGGATCACTTTTCTCCTGGTGAGGCTGGGCCATGGTGGTGAAGGAATATGAGTTGGACACAGACAGGGAGAGGAATAAAGCAAAACAAAAGCTCCCTGAGTCGGGAAAATGGGGACTCATCCTGCTCCCAGCCCTGTCTAGACACATCATTCAATGATCCAAATGGAAAATGTTTAATTCATCCTTGGGGCAGGAAGCAGGATTGACTCCTGTGTTGAGGCAAGTCCACTCCAACAAACCCCTTTGCTATCTCAATCCTGCAAACTGCTAATCAGACTCAAGAGCATTTTACAACTTGGTATTGCAAAAAAATTTATCAGCGCCTTAACAGATTGGGAAGTACACAGTCACCCTTCCCCGNCGCCCCAAATTCCCACTGGGAACAGATGTTCAAGGCTCCCCGTTTCACCATCAACATGCCTGTATTACATCTAGCTTTTATATGACATTTGCGGAGTGTGGATAGTTACAGTTCTGGTAAGAAGACCATGTATTCAATATGCCTCATGACATCCCACATAAAGCTGTACCAGCATGTTTTCAGAAGGTAGAAGGAAGGTGCAAACACAATAGAAATTATAATCAAGCAACCTTAAGCAGTGGGGGAAGGAAATGAGCTAATTTCCAAATGCTCAGTGCCCAGTCATGAAGACCGAGGGCAGGTAAACAGGAAAAGAGAGGAAGGAGGAGGTCATTACACCTTTGGCTAGAGGAGCTTCTCGGGCAGTTGTTTGGAGCAGCTACTGCACTTATCTTTAAGAGGTGAGGAAAGATGTAGGCTGAAGGACTGTCCGAGGCAGGCTGGCCCTTGAATGGGTTATGGAGTCCATATAGCCAGCCATACAAGTCAGCTGAAACACTGTGATGACTTAACATTATTGTTAGATATTTATTAAGACTACACATAATGCATTATGCTAAATGCATTTTTGTTCTTTTAAATTTCTGTAATTTTACATTACTGTAAATTACATTTTTAATTCTTACTTTGAGTTATAAGTAAAAATGCACATTAGCTAATGGTAAAGTTGATTCTTAGCAATATCTGACTCACGGTAAACTCACAGGGAGAAGATGAAACCTCCCCAGTCTCCGCTCCCTCACACCTCATTCCATTTATTTTCATTTGAATAGTTGGGGCTGAAACCTGGAAGAATACGAGGTCAGATCTGTTGAACAGGCTAGACTCACTCTGGGTTCATGGTGATTTGCAAGAGCAGAAGTCCACAGGCTGATAATTCACCAGAAGAGAGTGCTGCCATGTCAAGGCACAAAGATAGGCTTTTCTCCATACCGAGGGTATTGGGAGTTGCCAGGGGCATATTCCATGAAGAGATTTTGGGTTTTGGTGCTCAGCCATGCCATACACAAGTCAGGCAGCCTGCTGAGTGAGGCTTTGTGGGTCATGATCCAGAGCAAGGTTGTCATGCTTCCCTGCAAAACTTGTCCTAGGGGTGAAAGCAGAGAATGCTTAGGACACCACAATGTCTACACAGATTAGCACAGGCCCAGCAACACTTAGGTATCTGAAGAGCCCTTAAGTCTCTTAAGGGATCTTCTCTTAAGCCTTAAAAAGGTAGGAAGGTAGGGACAAGGAATCTGAGGAATTTTTTGATTAAAAGTGACTTCCATCAGTGGGAATTTTGCAGGATCCTGGACTCAGCTGTCCCAGTGGGAATTGTGGCATAGGGCACCAACAGTAATATGGGTTGTCTTCCCTCACAGTTCAAGAGAGATGCTGGTACAACAAAGTGTGATTTAAATTTCCCTGCTCCTGTTTCAGTGAATCCACGTCTATATCTTTGAATTTTCATTTAATTCTCCTTTTTCCTTTGCAGCTTGTATTATTCTCTCCTTATCCCAATAATCCAAAAGTGTTATTTTCTCTGTAATTTGTTCCCACAGATGGCAGGGTAGGGAAATCGAAAACAGAAGTCAGAGACTTTGGGTGTATAATGAAAATGAAATCATGTGCCTCCAGATTAAAAAGAGGAAATGTATTAAACCTTTAAAAATACAGATTAATCAATTATGTATGCAAAAGAGGACACAAGAATTACAGCCATGAAAAGCGGAAGGAAATTCAGTAGTACAGTATATGCCTCTGGGATCTTCCTGATTCAAATCCAGCAAAGAGATGTATTTTCCCTCCATGCATGCTCATAAATCCCATGAATGTCAAAGGGACACTGTTAATTTAGAATAGGCCTAAAATTTAGGTTTAGAGAAAAGAAAAGAGGCTTCATAAAACATTATCATAACAGCAACAGCTTTAAAAATTTTAAGCACATTTCAGTGACCATTAAGGGGCGGAGAAAAAGAGGGAATTGAACAACTTCTCTCACATTGTTACAATTCCCACACCAGAAACTATAATTTACAGAGACTGCTATATTGGCTTTCATTATGCATTATACTAGTGGAAGAGGCCTGTGACTGTCCAAAGTGGATGCACCTCAGAGCAGTATGGAGAAGCACCTCGGAAAGGATGCCTTGTGCTTTTTAGGATTATCTGATGACCTGGCCTGCCAGCAATACGGTGGGAAAGAGAAGGATCAAAATGCTGCCACTGAAGTTTAGTGTTTACTGTTCTGCTGTTGCAATCCTTGGGAGATATTCAGAGAGTCTTGCAGGTAAAATCATAAAGAAGGAAAAAAAAAAATTAAGTGCCCATTTATATATGTATGCTTGGAGGGCCATATTTCATCCTACCAAATTGTCTGGAACAGTAAACATTCTTAAAACTAACATAAAAGTAACTCCTCACAGTGTTGATGGTGTTTTCCTAGCATTCTTCTCTTCCATTATTCTGACTACGTTTCCAGGACCATGTCTTTTACCATGAGGAGTGAATACCTCACTGTTGTGTTGACAAATTACATAAATGCAAAATTTACAGCATTTTATATGTAAACATAGACTGACAGAGATCTCCTGGTGATGTGAGTCCAAATCTTTATTGTCTCAATCAGCCAGCAATATGTTAAGAACATTTTAATTAGCATCAAAACAAAACCATCAGAATATTTTCCCTAGGCCCTCTTTCCAAAATTCTCAGAACATACCCTGAACTTACTATAAAACTAGGGGGGCTACTTGCCTTCAAAACTCTTGCAGGAGAGCTATTCTAGATCTTT
>VYZV01043530.1:1458-12694 GCA_013401275.1 Pandion haliaetus | reverse complement strand
AAAAAAAAAAAGTGTGTTTTCCTCATTCTTCCTGATTCTTTATTCTGGAAAAAGTACAATTGCTTCATATTGCTGCGGAGGAGGGATGGCCTTTTTATAGCAGTATTACATTTAACAAATGCTTTGCAGAAGTAATTCTCCGCTCCAGCGTTGCATATGCTCATTTAACAAAAAGATTTATTTTAAAATCCATTTCTTGGAAGAAACAAGCCTACACACCTGAGACAGAGAGCTCTTAGTCTCTTAGTTTCCTTTTGGTGTCAGTTTAAGCTAGCTGAGGTATCTTGAGAGTACACTCAGAGGATGTAACGTGATTTGTGCTTGATGATGCATCTATAACTTCTTCCAATATACCAGTACTAAGGGCTTCCAAACAACTGTTTTAAAATTATGCAAAACTATATATGCTACACAATTTCATTAGAGAAGTGAGGCATTATACAGAGATCAACTCATTAATTTATATCCATGTACATCTGTCTTTTCTGCAGATCAAGGATGAATCTCCCAAAACACCTGCACCTTTCCAAACTCAAGACAAGCAGACACTCAGCACAGTGACACCAGTAAAAGACCTTTCCACAAGAACCTTTGATAGAGTACAACAGTTACATCAATCTCTGATGCATTTTTTTTAATGTCTTTAGCACACAATAAGAACAATTGCAGCAACAGATATTTGTCTCCTACTTAGGGCTTTAAAGGACATCACAGATGTGCAGAGTTTATTCAAACCTATGGAATCAGCAGTTCTGCAACAGTGCTATAACTATCAGACACAAAATGGTCACACCACTAGACGTTGCGACTGAAAAAAAGAGCTATTAAACAAAACCAAGAAGGACAGGCCTTCATGTTAGTAATGGAGTACACTTTTTTAAAAAGAAGTGAGCAACCACAAACTTGCCAATACAAAGATGTTAACAGCTGAGTCAGTGACAGCTTAACAGTAATACCCAGGCCTCTGACACCATTCACTTAATTATTTTCTTTATTGTAAATCTTTAGACTTTAAAACAGCTTGAACTTGGGGGACCTCCTGTTTTCTGTCATTTGGCAACTCATAACCTGCAGGGCTGTTTCATTTAGAATAAAATGTTAGAAAAGTGATCAACAGTAAATCACTGCACTGTGCACTTACAAGTCTCATAAAGTGAAGAGTTGGAAAGCAGAGACGATTCGTGTAAAAACAGAGGGGAGGAGATGATTTGCTGCTTATGGCACAGGACTGTAAGTTGATACATCTGCGTTCCATTCCATGCATTAAATGGGAATACCACCATGTGCTTCACAGAAGTGAAAGGAGGTTTTATTCATCAGCATTTGTAAAACATTTTGAGATCCCAAGATAAAATATTTTAGCAAAACAGAAATTACTGTTAGGGTGTTACTTTGCAAAATACTTTATGGAGCAAAACAACAGTTCAATAAAAATACAGCACCCTACTCCCTTAAAGTCTCTGTGAAAACTGGCTAGTATTTTCATACGTCCATGATAAAAGTCAGGTTACCAAAAAAAACCAGGAGTAGATACATAAATATCAGCATCTTGATTTTCTGTGCAGAGAACACACAAACTTCAAGTCATGCACTAAAGTCATGCACTAACTCAAAGAGACAGGGGACACTGTGGGGAAGGAGGGGTACCCCCCAGAACTCAGTCTCTTAATTTAACAATTGACCTTAAATATTTAGATTTGAAAATATCAGTCTTAGCTTACAAATTCAAGACTGACACTCCCAAATAATGTTTTGCAAAAGCAAAACACGTACTTCAGATAGGTGTCCCACTAACATACCTCAGACAAAACCTAAAATGCCCAAAGGAAGTCAACTTTGCTTCAGCTGATCAACAAGTTTTCCTCTTAATGTAAGCTGAAAAATTTCTGTGGTGTGAATGCTAACCACAAAGAAACTAGTCTGAATCTTACCTAAAATACTGTAATGACTCAACACTCAAATAGCAAAACACATTCATCTTTCTACCTATCATGTCTGTTTTTAAATTAATGGCCTACAAGTCAATCCCCCTCCATTTCACCTTTCAACTTTGGCAGTAGAGTCCTGTCCTGATACTCTTTGTCTGAAGTCCCACAGAGATAAATTAAAGCTTGACAATACATTAGTATTATTAAAACATCAAACTGCCTCAAACACCACATCTCAGTCTGATCTTAGCTCTCATCATTTGCACACACTACTACCACAGAAGCACGGTATCCTTCCTAACATCCCAGCAAAGTCAGTCGGAGCTTCAGTATGTGTACTGGGTCTGGCTGTTGCTTGGATGCTGGCTGGGCAGTGGTCTGCTGATGAGAGGTGGTGAGTGACAGCCTTTGCATAACCTTTTTTTTTTTTTTTCTCCTTCCTTCATTTATTACACTGTCTTCAGCTCAACCCATGAGTTTTTCTCAGTTTTGCTCTTCCAGTTCTCTCCCCCATCCCACTGAGGGGAAGGAAGCAAGCAGCTGGTGGGTGCTTAGCTGCTGGGCTGGGTCAACCCACCACAGAATGGCATCAGGAAAAGGAAAGACATTTTATTGGTACATCAGCGTATGAGAAATACCATATTTTGCCTTCAACCGACCTTACAAGACTAAGGAACAACTCTTCTTGCTGATTTTAAAGACACTGAAGAGTTCCCCACAAAGACAGACTACTGCCCTCATTGAATTGCTTGCAAGCTTGACCCAAAGCTGGTTCAGCTAAATAGAAATACTAACAGATTATACACCAGGTTCTCTAGAACCTGAAGTTCACAGAAGAGAAGTCCATGTGCAGAGAGAACTTTTGGTTTGCATTGCATAATCACATCCAAAAAAGTCTTAGTTTTTTGCAGAGCTTAACCTCCTTACATTTTCTAAGCAAATTTTTTACAACACTTTTCCTGCTTTCCCAGAGAACTACCAAAGCAGAATGTAAATTTTGAACAATACAGATGTCAAAAGGGACCCTGCTAATAGAGTTATTTTAATTGTAAATTTTTCCTGATATAGCAGTTTAAAAGCTATTCATTTTTGTAACTGTTCAAAAGAAAAATCCTGTTTCGCACCTGATATTTTTAGTAAAGCAATGAAGATCTGTTATTTTTGCCTGCAAATCATCCTGTTACAAAGGTATTCCTTTAAACACTGCAGCTGCAGTCAGTTGGTTTTGGGAAAGTAGCATGGACACTGTTCTAGTTTGTACATCAACATGTGAACCCCTTGATCTGCTTTCTGAAGGCAGACTGTTAGCAGCTAGGTGAGAGGAAATGCAATCTAGTTGTCTATTCAGAGTCTACAGAACTAGTTTGAGGAAAAAAAAAATCGTTCAACTTCTCAAGCGGATATATCTGCCCCCACAATCACCAAAAAAAGTTGTGAAATATTAGTTTCATTGTAATCAACTACTCAAATGTAATTCAAGTTTGGCATTATATTCTGTGTTTAAGCTATTATAAGAACACAGTTAGGTTTTATGCAAAGTAAGTCTAAAGCCAATCACAGGCTTATAAACACTGCTCAAAACTAAAGATTTAAGGAGAATCCAGGAAGGAATTAAAATGATTTGCTGATAATTGTTTTGAAAAGGTATGTGTATGTGCTCATGTGGAAGAAAACAGCAAATAGAAATAAACTGAAAAGGAAGTTCCAGAGAGCCTGAAACTGCTAAAGAAAGGATTTTTGGGTTAAGGATTGACTGACAGGAGCTCCAAAATACTAGCAAAGAAACTATTGTCTGTCTCATTCTGCTGGCACTGAGACAAGAAAAACTTGGTACACCACTCAAATAAGCAGGTCAACATCAAAAAAAAATTACTCAGTTTCTCCTCATGTGTGTATCAGTGTGCAAGAATCCATGTTTTTTACTAAAAAAATAATTTTTGTATGTGTGTAAATTTAAATTTAAACTGAATTTGCACACTTATTCTAAATCCCTGTTTTACAAGGATTTAATCTACTCTCAGACAAGGTCAGGCAGTGCTACCTACCTGCAACCTAGAAATTGCTTCTCAAATAGAAATATGAGCTTTATACATCATTACTCTAGTGAGAATGCAAATAATTTGATAAACAACACTTAAAAGCATCAGTATTTAGTTAGTCCGGATACTCTTTGCAAAACATCACATTTCGCAAGTGTTATTGTTAATAAAGCAGACAGCTTTGAAATAAAAAATAAACCTATTATAACACCTTGTTCTTTGTGTATCAATTACTTTTACATTGAGATTCTTACTGTAGTCCACAAAACCTAATGACAAATTCAAGATACTGCTTCTATCCAGGCTGAAGTAGGTAAACCTAGTAAACAAACTCAGATCCTCACCTCTGTCTCAACAGGTGCACCAAGTCCATCCATCACTCCTTTCCCCTCCTTTTGCAGACTAAAGGCCCATTCTTCTTTTTCTAGTACATATTAAGACTCTTGTTCTACACTAAGAGCTAACTTTCCAACATTCCCAGGTCACCACTCATATTTTGCTAATAATGTCCCTTCCCTCTATCATTTACTATGTATTAAGAGTCACTCCAGGATTTCTTCAATTTTAGAAATGACTGATCCAAGCCATCTTCCCCTCCCCACTTCACATGGTTTTTCTTATGGAACATATGGGGATATAGACAAAAGGCAGGATCCCAAGGGAGAAGACATGGGTGCAATTCAGGAATAGGAACCACAGCACAATGTGATAGACCAAGACACAGCCTTCTACAGCAGTGCCCCCAACAAGCTTTCAGATCCTTTACAATGGGCCAGCATCCAAGATGTGAGATATACACAGATGAACCAGTTACTTGGGGACCGAATACTTTCCTTCCAAGTCCTTTCCAACTATCTGGCAAATAGCAGATGCTATTTTTGTTATGTAAATGGCCAAACAACATATTTATTTAAGAAGCCAAAACATTTCATTTCCTGAGTACAAGGCATTATTTTAAAGACTTCTCATGCCTTTTTTCCCCTTCTTTATTGAAAATACAACTTAAATATCAAACAAGCTACACTTAATTGATGTTAAGACTGTGAAATAAACTGACAACTGCCCAGGAAATCCAGAGTCCTAAAGAAGAAGCTTCACACCAAATCACTATTTTTAGGAGAACTTAATTTTTCTTTCCAGTCACAGGAATCAGGAGATGCCAGTGATTCCTCTTCCAACTTGGTTTACATCCAGTTAAAAAAAAAAAAAAACAAAAAAAACAAAAAAAAAACCCACCAAAAACCACACGTAAGAGCATTAAAGCACACAACTCTAAACAGTCCACAAAAAATAAGAAGTGGCCAAAAAGACAAAGGGGAATATTACAACAAACTGCACTGCATCATTCAAAAGAGCAAGACCAGAGCTCAGCTGTAAGGTAGTTTTAACTGAGGCAGTTACAGATGTTTCAATACATACTGAACGCTGACTCTGACCACGCGATGCTATTCATCATATTAGGTACTCTCAGGTAAACTTACTGTTGATGAAAAAGATCTTCTAGGTGCTATTTTGAATGATAAGAAACTCATCACAAAGTCATTCACAAACAAGCAATTTATTCACAGAAGTGCTGGGATTTGTTTTTTGGCTGAGGTATCCAAATGATATGCCTTGTCTGTCTTCATGACAAAAGACAGGACATAGGTTTCTGCTCAGCTACCACCCTCTATACGCAGTTAAGCAGAAAAGACAGATTACACTCGGGACTGGATACCGGGCACCACAACTCGAAGAACTCCAGCGACTGAGATGCATGTCATTTTCTCTTCCAAGTTATTGCCTGTGTCACACATGCCCCTGTGAGAAGCTCTAGGGTAGCCACTGCTTCATTTGGAATTGACATAAAGGGTCTGTTATGGGTTTGTGTGGCGCGGTTTTCCTTGGTGGCAGGGGAAGGGGGCTGCAGAAGCGGCCCCTTTAAGAAGTTGCTGGAAGAGTTCGCTGCCCCAAAATGTTGGACCCGCCTCTAGGCGGGGAGTGACAGTGGTAACGCCTCTGGGAAAAACATATTTAAGAAGGGGAACAGGTAGTGTGGTTGTTGGAAACCCGAGAGGAACATCGCTGCCGACACTGGAGTCATGGAAGTGGAGGGGGAGGAGGAGGCGCCTGAGGAGGCTGATGGCCCTGCAGCCCATGGGGGTGAACGGTGGAGCGGAGGCTCCCGAAGTTGGCCGTAACCCCATGGTAAAAACCGCGCTGAAGCAGTGTGTGACTGGAGAGCAGCCCGCGGAAAGGACCCGTGCCAGGGAAGTTCGGGAAGAACTGAAGCCCGTGGAAAGGACCCGCGCCAGGGAAGTTTGTGAGGAACTGCAGCCCGCGGAAAGGAACCACGTTGGAGAAGTTGGTGAAGGACTGTCTCCCGTGGGAGGGACCCCACGGTGGAGCAGGGGACGAGTGAGGAATCTTCCCCCTGAGGAAAGGAGCGGCAGAGACGAGGTGTGGGGAGCTGACTCAACCCCCATCCCCTGTTCCCCTGCGCCGCCGGGGGGAGGAGGTAGAAAGCATCGGGAGTGGAACTGAGCCGGGAAGGCGGGAGGGCTGGGGGAGGTTTGTTCTGATGTTTGGTTTCCCTTCCTAATACCCTTGTGTTTTGTTTTTGATTTGATTTGTAGTAAATTAAATTGATTTTGTTTTTTTCCCAAGTTGAGCCTGTCTTTTGCCCGTGACCATAAGTGGGGAGTGATCCCTCCCAGTCCTTGTCTCGACCCACGAGCCTGCCTTTGGAATTTCTCCTCATCCCAACGTGGCCAGGCGAGGGGGTGGGGGGTGAGTGAGCGGCTTCGTGGTGCTTTGTTACCGACTGAGCTGACCTGAAACCACGACAGGGTCTCAAAAGAATAAACTGAAAGCATTTTCTGGAGGCCCCAGAAATTGCATCATGTCACCTTGGAAGGATGCAAGGAGTTCCAGGCAGCCGTGTTACAGATGTTCAGGATATTTCCAGCTTTTGAACTTTGTGTGCGGGCAGGGGAGGGGGGTGGAAGGGGAAGCACCTTAATAGGAACAGATACATGTAACATAGTAGTAAAACATTGCTATGTCTTAATTCACACTTAAGCCATCACAGACTGGCTCAGAAAGCCTTGCATAAGAGACTATCAGAGCCTTCTCTCCACTCACTGTACCTGTGACAAGCCAAGCTAACAATGTTAATTATTCAGCCTTTTACAAGAAGAAGAACAGAACACGCCTTCAGCAAGGACACATGAAACCCCAGTGAATGAAGTTTTACTTAAGATGAGAAGATCTGTTTCTCAGAAATTCCATTTCTGTATTTGAAACACCTGGACCTTATAATTAAGGATATATTCTCACGGCGGAAAATGCCTAAGGGAGGTCTGCTATCAGAGCTGGCATCTTTCCCACCCCCCTTACCTGAGGTGACAATTGTGAAGAAGGGCATACTCACCAATGACTGCAGAAGGCAACACACAGTGACACCAACTCAAGAAGCTAACCATGAGTTACAAGGCATTAACACCCCAGGGCAGATATCCCATCTTATGCTAGTATAAATATACATTAATTGGATTGATTCCTCAGAGCGATAAAGATCAGAGGGGCAAGACAAAGTAGACATTGCAGAGGACCTCCTTAAAGGAGAGCCTTTTCCCCTAAACTGTCTCCTGGCTTTTACTGTGAAGAGCATTTTGTTCCATGATTTTGTTGGCACTAAACATCTGAGAGAATGAGCTCACCACCTTCTTTTGGGAAATTGGGAGATGCATGAAGCAGGGTTCTTTACACATTTCACGGATTAAGGACTTGCAAACATCTTCCTCAGATGTTAAGTTATCCAACGCAGTAGGGGATCCAAGAGTCTCATCATTTCCTGAAACAGCCTTAGCTCTTGTGAGGCAATACTTGAATCCCAGTGAACTTGAAACACTATTTTAGGACAAAGAATATCTTTCAGGCAGGCTGCTAGCATGAAACTGAATAAGCAAGCTGTACTGGACCGAAACAACATATGTCTATATAAGCTTTTGCAAGCAGATGACAAGGCTGTGCCCTTGACAGACATAAGGCTTGTTCTATCCACAATCCAAGCCGATCACAACATGGCACCAAGTCCAAGCTAACAAATGCTCCTAAGTTACCTAAAAGATAAATGCATCAAAAATGTTTCCTAGCTGCCTGAAAACTCAAAGCACTAGAAGTATCAAATTTTACTTTCTTACAGCTCTGTCATGCTGAATTTTTGCCAAATAATCAAACCGTTTTTCCCAAGTCCAACAAATATATTTAACCATTGTTTTTTATTTAGCTTTAAATAAACGAAACTAGTAGAGTGTTTAACTTTAGACTCAGATGAAAATAACCACACCTTGCTCAAGATAGTGGTTGGGTTAAGGGACACCTTAAAAAAAGGAGGGGTTTATTAACCTGTTTGTTAAAGTTACTTATTAATTTTCCCCTCATTAGACCCCCACTGGTCTCTAAAAAGTGAAAATCTTTCAGAGCTGCTTCTATATCCTCTAATCAAAGCACATCACTATCTGAGAGATATCTTCCTTTTTAGTAACATCTTGAACAACAATCTTCCATTTCAATTCTACATTTTAAATACCAAGCATTTTTCTGAAACTGTAGGCAGATGTCAAGTTCTGTGTCTTTTTGGTAACCTTTCTGACTTATATTTAAATATAAAACATAGCAGCCGAGATCAAAATAATTCTTGAAAAGAATCTCTCATTTCTGAGATACCTGATATTGTAAGAAACTATTACAACCAGGGCTATCCCAGCTCCAAAACTTAACAGATTTATCAACACTTCCACTAACCAGGAAGTCTGAAAAGTTTGAATGCCTATTTCACAAAAAGATTGTGTTTTCTGTTACTAATTCAACATTACACTTAACTAGTACATCCACTGGCAAAGCACCACCACAAGAATTTTCAAACCAACATAAATCTCAAATAAATTCCCAGCACACTTAAGCATAACAAATAGCACCATATCTTCAAAACATAATCAGATGGTGCTGAGCTGGTCTGACAAAGATGTATGGGTCATTTAAAAATTGACATATATTTTAAACTCCTGTCTCATTATTTCCAATTTTTTTTGCCTCTTAGTTTCCATTTCAATGGAAAGTGAATTATTCTTTTTTGGTATGTATAGTCTTATGGTTTTGATTTAAAAAACTAGTACAGATTGTGAATTAGTATAAAATATTTGTATTGACTCATTAGTTGTCCTCCAAGTTTAAAAAGGAAACCGAACATGAAGAAAAGTCATTACTTACAATTGCATCTCATATAAATAATTGTCTGCTGCCATGTTCTGGGATCTTCTCTTTTTGCAATGCATACAAATTCTAAATCATACTGTATATAACCAATGCCTCACCAGTAAGGTGAGGTGTGCCTGCCTAAGCTATTCCACAACTCAGCCAGACTAGAGATCAACAACCATGATCGTGACTGCATCCGCTTAACAAGGGGTGACCAGGTGACCAAAATGCATCTACCCCAGAAAGACAGCTCCTGATGGAAAGAGCAACAGAATATATTTTAAATTCTTATTTAATATGATGATAGCATAGTTTTTGGAACTAACGTGAGACGTGTATAGGCCACAAAAGCCAGACAGTTGTCCACTCAACAGTTCAGGTTTTAAGTACACCAAATAATCCAGGCAAGAAGCACAAGGCATCTTTTATTTTTCCTTCCTTGGAGCCTTTGCTCTTCAGTAAAGATTTTGACAGCTGGCCTTATTTTTCTCAGAAGTTAACAGGTGATCTAAGAAAATACCATGAAATTTGTGATTTTTATGTATGTCTTCTAGCAGAATCTCAAAACAATTGAAAGGAACCTTGTATTCACCGATAAAGTAACCACTTTTAGTAGAGAATATTGAAAAGCACTACTACTCATTACCTAAGGAAAGTGACTAAAGACTGTATAAAAACCCAAAAAACTTCAAGTTATTAATACAACAGAAATCATAATCTGGCCATATACATATATATATGTGTGTGTGTGTGTATGTATGTTTTCCAGGAAAAAACCCTACTTATTATCATATGCAGTTCAAGAATACAAAATTACATAACTCTTAAAAGTTAGTCAAAATTGTGAGCTATGAGAACCCTAAATTGGAATGTATTTCTCTGTGTTCATTTCCAAATGACAGTTAATTAAAACAGTTTTTCAGTTACACATACCAAGATGTTGAACCACACAAAGATATGAGGCCTGCTAAACTCCTCATCTATCTAAAATATAGACGTATCTTCCATATCCTTCTACTTTTGCCAAACTGGCTACAAGCATAACTCTGCAGCACCGTAGGGATCATACCACATGAACTGCTCATTATTTAATACCTGTACTGCCCTGGGAGCCTCTGACACTTTCTGTTTTCTAAGATACAGGCTCAAAGCCAGTCCTGCAAACTTGCTGGAAAGAACATTTCTGAAATAAATCATTTCATGTGGCATTACTCCTCACTGAGACAATAAAATACAGCTCCCAGATTTCTTCTGGGGACTAAGTCCATCCTTACTTGCGATCACAGAGAAAGTGCACATCTGTAAGAGTTTAATGTTACATACACTTCATTTACCTAAAGGCTTTTTAACACAGGTGGTTTTAAATGCTTCATCTACTAGGCTGTAACATTTTCCTTTTACCAGGTCACTATCATCTACTTACCTATATATCTGGTTGAGTCACTACAAAAAGATGCAGTTCTAGCCTGTATGAGGTTTTATAGCAATGAAAAGGACAATAGTAACTTCTGAACCATTAATTTGATGTACTTAGGGTCAGTGAGGCCAAAAAACAAATGTATTTAAGTTCCTGCACCAGCCAAAACAAGTAGAAACATTTTATTACATTTCTTACCTGGAAAGCTGCTTTGTTACAGATACCCAGTTATACATACTTGTTTAATAAAAACAGAGCATTCAACATGCCTCTGATCTACCAAAACAACAAAACACAGCAAGTTTTCCAGAAAACACAAATTTAAGGTACACAACTTCTCTGCCAAAACAGAGAGTTAAGAAATAACTCCCTCTCAACGGACATGATGAGGGTAACTATGGAAAAAAAAAAAGCAAGCATTCTTCTCCCATACACAGCTTTAAGCTGGTTATTAACTGATTTCTTACAAGAAGTTTCTCTACAGTTCAGGAGTTATACTTTAGAACTGCAGACACACTTGCATTATATATATCATGACTGGTTGCCAAAGGCATCATGCACATTTCACCTCCATCCACACTACGCACGTTCCCCCTCACCCCCTTCAACGA
>VYZV01043524.1:8821-20902 GCA_013401275.1 Pandion haliaetus | reverse complement strand
ATCTACTGGAACTTTTTCATATATCTAGCATTATAACAGGAATATATATGTTTGGCTGCTGATGTTAAAATATTTGGCAATGATATGATGTGATAAATACTTTCCTATTCCTCTTCTTCCTACACCATAGCTCCTAAGTCTTTGACACGGTTTTTGTTATCAGAATATATAGTCGTATATTAAGAGTATAGAAGAAAATTTGTAAACTATTTAATACTTCCATGCTGTGTTCGATTGATTGTCATCAAGTAGTTAAATATTGCCCCATTCCCCTGTTCTTTAAATGTTCCCCACCCTTAAACATGTGGATTATTCTCCTTGCACTATAATACAGAAAAGGAGTACTGGGAAAAAAAAGAACCATGGAGTCATTAAATTTTCCCCTTTAAAATGAGATAAACAGATCAGCTTATAACCTTGTTTTTGCAAAAGTGACCACAAGTTACATTGTTAAAAATACTTTTGGCAGCTATCTTCTGTATGCTTTTTTTAATAGGTTCTTTAAAAAAATTACAAAATGACTTTGTTTACAGATAGCAGATCAGATGTTCTTTCATAGTGATTATCGGCCCCTTATCCGTGATGCCAACAACTTTGTCCTGGATGAACAGACACAGCAGGCTCCACACCTTATGCCTCCCCCATTTTTGGTTGATGTGGATGGCAACCCTCATCCTGCAAGGTATCAAAGACTAGTTCCTGGTCGTGAGAACTGCAGGGAGGAACAGCTTATTCCTCAGATGGGAGTGACATCTTCAGGTATGGAAAATTTCAATTCACTATAAAGTAGCCTATCTAGTTACCTCCAGGTGTTCTACACTTTCCCTTTCACTTCGTCCTCTTTCTTCGTTTCTGGGCATAGTAGTTCACGTAGCGTGGAGGAATTGCAATGTCCGTGGCGCTGATTGCTTGTGACAGTTTCACTTGCAGTATTGTCATTGATCAAGTCAGTACTAGTTGATGCTACAAGGCCAGTTAGTGTGGAGGTCATTTTATTATTGGAACAGTGTATGTTGCCGAGTGAGATTTCACTTGATCTCTTTGGGGTAAGATTTCCTACTTTAGAAAACCTAGGAAATAGGCATCTTCCACAGATCACGGCTGGAACAGGTAACACCTACAAGAGAAAAATGAGAGGACACCTGAAACATGCAAAATACTCTTTCTCTTTAGATGAAGGCAGTCATTCAAATTAAGCTTTGATGGTTTGGTTAGAGAACTCTGAAGACTTGATGAGGACTCAATCTGAGAAGTTCCTCAAAAGTTGTATTCTCCATGCACACAACATGGGAGGAACGTGCATTATTTGGGCCAATGGCTGGCTGTTAGAAACTGCCTAAATGTAGTCCACATGGGTGGGGATGTAGAAACAATGCCTACTTGTTATGTGTCACTAGTTCAATGTTGGTATGAATGAACAAACAGTGACTGGTGAAAGTAGTTTCAAATGTTTTCAAGATAAGCATTGTTAAGTGTTTGGATATTCTTGAAAGTACAGGAAAACTGCCAGTGCCTGTAAATAGGGACTTATATGTACACCACACTTAAGCCTGTGTTGTGTCAGACATTCCAGGAAGGTTAACTGACAGTTGTTACCAAAAGTTCTCTTTATCCTCATTTGTAGACCTGAGGATTATAAGCCACTGAATACTGAAATAATAATTTTTAAGGGGCGTTTCCATATTTCATCCAAAATTATAGGAATAAATGCTACCTGAGAAGCAACTGTAAGAAGGAAAAAATCCTTCCTAGTGAATGTATGCCATGTTTTATCTCTAACTTTTTAGCTAGAAGCTTTGAAGCTAAATCCAGTTTCCAGAGGATGCAATTTTACTTTGTTGTTACAGTTACAGCATGGATCCATGTGATTCTGAAGTTCTCCAAATTTGGAAATGTCGTGGGCACATTCTCCAATATAATATCTTGAAACAAGTCAGACTCTGCACACAGACCCAACAATACTAAATTTAATGGGTTGGCTGCATTACACATGAATGCCTATAGGAAGATGGTGACCATAGCATTTTGTTTAATAGCAGGAAGCCATCAACCAGGCTGACAGAGAACCATAGAGCTAAACTGTGTTCATGTGTTTTATATGTTCCTTTCCGCTAAGGAAGCTCCATTTCTTTCTGAAACTTTATTATGGGATTTGGTGGATCTCCCTCAGAGCACTGACAATTTATTTCTTATCAAGTATTCTGTAGGGGCTTACAAGAGTAGGGGGAATTCAGATAGTCATGCTTGATTTACTGCTTAGATGTACGTGAAGCTCCTTTAAACCAGATGTTTTGAGAAAATCAAATATATACCAGCATCTTTATTATTTCATCTTCAAAAAGAAGTTGCTGTTACTTGCAAAGGCAAAATCTCACAAGCTAGATACATAGAAAACATTCATTTTGTTTAGGTAGCAGTTTCCTTATTTAAGATCATTCTTGGGTTATTAGTAGTATTTCCCATTGTTTTCAGTAGACAGTATGTCTGCTCATGAGATCACCAAATAAATCTGACTGTCATGAGTCAGAAAACATCCAGCTGTGGTTATACCAGAGCTCATTCCATGATTCCAAGCTTCTGCTGCTTCAGGGAAGTTCGCTTCAACTACAATAACCTTGAAACCCTGAGAGCAGTATCTTAAATATTTATGTTTTTTCTGAATACCATCGTCTATTAGATGGCTGCTTCTGTCTAGCCACATAATCAGAGCTCTTCATTTCATAGCACAGTTACTGTAATATCTTGTCTTTGGTCTTGCAAAGTGCAGTTTATACTGTGATACGTCTCTGGAATCATACTGGAAAAATAATTTCTGTAGCTTGTTTCTTTGAACATTGTCATCCCTCATGACTTAAGTTTTTGCAAGTTCTGCTTCTCTTGACCAGAGCTTCCCAGCACTCCATTCCACCATCTAACTTCTGTGTGGAGGTATCTGACTTCCTTTTCAAATCAGTACTGTAACCCTTGCCTTTTTCTCCATACTTCTTTTAATTTTTTTTTTTTTTTGTGACCATTGTGAGTTTGACAAGAGGTTTTGTGTTGTTTATGCTTGCATGCTATGTATCTTGCTTGCTGCACAGAACCAATATTATCACCTTGTAATCATCACTTGTGAGAACTATTTCCTGTCTTTTATTCAAAAGATCTAACCAAAAGGAGGTTTCTTGACTGTTTTACATAGCAAAGAAAATAAGCATTACTTAACCTGTGTCATCACTATGTCTATGTGGATCTCAATCAAGCATTTTTACTGCTTGGTATTTTGCAGTGAGGTAGACCTTCTTGATTGAAGCTTATACTGAAGTGTTTTATAATGCATTGGGGGCGCGCTAAGCATGCATTTAACAATTTACATTGACTGAGCCAACAAACAGTTGTATTAAGCTTCTGTGACTTGCTGGCCCTTGATCAAATTTAGTCTTTTATTGGGATTGGCATGTGATCATCTTGACCCTGCTCCAGAAAATACAATGGTTTCAATGTATTAAGAAAAAAATTGTCCTGTTAAAAAAATGGCTGTTAGAAAAATACACATTAACCCATACTTAAACATGTGTTTATATACTGTATATTTAAGTTTCAAAGCTAAAACTTAGATGAGCTGTTTGTAACATTTGGTACTTGAAATCAATATTTGTGTGGTGTTGTCTTATATATTTTACTTCACAGGGTTGAATCAAGTTCTTAGTCAACAAGCAAATCAAGAAGTCAGCCCGTTGGATAGCATGATTCAAAGACTTCAGCAAGAGCAGGACCAGAGACGTTCTGGGGAGGCAGGAACCAGTAGTACCAGCCGGATAAGCAGAGGTAGATTACTGGGGTTGGGTGTTGTGGCTTTTCTCCTGAAGCAGCTGCGAGTTGGAAAATCACATCATTGTGCATGATTTGTGCATTTTGTTGAACAACTAGAAGGGAGGTATGGAGCCATAGAAAATAACACAGCTTTCCCATCTTTTTTTACCTTTCTGCAAAATCTCAGGGTGCTTAGCATTATAAATTTATCTTTGTAAAATTACTGTCTGCTTACGCAGGGAACTTGCAGCAACTGCGTTCCCTTAGAAGTAACTACCCTACTGTTTAATCTGGAATTGACCATCTACTTGATTGAAATTAAATTGTCTGAAATAAGGAAACAGGAGGGAGAAAAGAGGAAGGAGCTGCTTGTTTCTCAGTACAGCTGTTCCATGTTTCAGTGTCTTGCACTAGATTACACGGTAGTTTTCAACCCTTAAAAAATTGATTGGCAATCCATGTGAGTAAGGAAGAATAGCTTGTCTGTGGAAAGATGTGGGAAAAACGTTGAAATTTTGCTATAACATAGGTGCTTAGAGGATCTTGTGTGTGTGTGTGGCTTTGTTTTGGTTTGTTTTTTTTACCTTTTCACCATTTCAATTTCTTGTCTGTAAATTTTATAGCTTGGATTCCTAGTAATTTCCAGTGTTGTGGCTTCATTTTTTTGAAGGCAGAAGACTGTTTAAGGAATACACCGATTCAGTGAGATAGCTCACTGTTTTATAATACAGATCTAGAGTGCAGTAGCAATAGTCAGCTTTGCATAAATGTTTTCAAAAGCATTTTTAAAGAAAAGCAAACCAATGAAACATTTGCTTCGCTTCAGATTGTTCATACATCTGCTCCTTTTCAATGTGAATTTTTAAACAGAGTATTGCAGCCCAGTAGCTGTTTTAAGTGTGTGTGTTGTGGTGACTATAGAAACTGCTGAAATAGTTCTATTCAGTTAATGTTTTATTTCTTTTGAAGTAATAGATTAAGTAAAATTCTTTCTTGCCTTTCATTTTGAGTTTTTAAATTCTTGCCTTAGAATTTCAGATCAAGTACAACTATTGCTTTTTGGGTTTTTAGGATCTGTAAGTTCTACCTCAGAAGTACATTCACCACCAAATATAGGATTAAGACGTAGTGGACAAATAGAAGGTGTGCGCCAGATGCATAGCAACGCACCAAGGAGTGAAATAGCCACTGAGCGGGACCTTGTGGCTTGGAGTCGAAGGGTTGTAGTGCCTGAACTGTCTTCTGGTGTGGCCAGGTAAACATAAGACAAGTCTGCAGTGAGTTTTAGTTTGGTGAACTTGATTAAATTGAACAGTTTTGGAATTCACATTGTCATAGAACTATTTCTGTGGTATTTATCTATTCTGTGGTCTCATGTTTCTTATAAAATCAGTTTCAATTTGAAATCGGTTGTTTGCATATTGCTTGAAAAACCTTGCAATTATAGAAGTATAGTGAATAAAAATTTACCATTTAACAAATGATGGAGTAATTTAACTTGTATATGCAATGGGGATCTAGCTGCCTCAATGTTTTCTGACCTGTAGCATAAGATTACGGTATGTTTCAACTCCATCTGTTCCTGCTATTATATGGCATTTTATGGCTGGGACACTGACCTGATCCGTGAGGTGCCTGAGGTGAATTTTGGTTTCCAAACTGGAACATTATTTCATTCAGTAATTTAATTCTTGTGATGAATCTTACATCAATAAGTCAGAAAACCCCTACTAGCCACAGTCAAACGTAAACTGCTCTAGCTTTTTTAAATAAGATTGAAATCTTACTTTGTTCAGAAAGGGTAATTTTGAAGCCATATTCTGACTGTAAAGAGAAGAACTACTGTTCAAAGTACGTTACAAATGTTGGACACTTATTCCTTGGTTTGGAATGGATTCTCTCAGTTGTAGCATTTTGCTTTAAAGTTAACATCTCAATTTTCTCTTTTCAGTAGGCAGGAAGAATGGAGAACGGCAAAGGGAGAAGAAGAAGTAAGGGTGTATAGGTCAGAAGAGAAAAGAAAACACATAACGAGTCACATTCAAAGAGAAAACAAAATACCTACTTTCTCTAAGGTAAATAGTCACTTGTACCTTATTGCAGTAAGAAGCATAAAATTTTAACTCAATGTGTTAGGCCATATAAATTTACATTCCTCTTCTTAGTTTTAAATTTTAAAAGCAGGGGTACATGAATTTGTTTGCCTCCCCAAAATGAGGAAGCATGTCTCTACTGATGTTTTGCTATATTCTGAATAAACAATGGGGATTGCTTGTAGAACCCCCTAAGTGAGAAGTCCTGCAAATCTGGTGTTAGGGACATGATTTGCTGTAGGGAGTCTGTTACTATTAATCAATACATTCTGCTACTGTTGTCTGCTGTTTGACATACTGTTCTGGGGAAAGGTTTGATTAAAACTCAAGTCGTGGTTCTTAACTGTAACACCTTTAAATACATCTCTAAATACAGAATTGGGTATTTTCTCTCATGGTACCCTAATAATCATACTGAGGTTTTGTATGGGGTATTTCTAAGTCCTATTTTTGCTAGAGCTGGAGTATGTTTCTCAGAAAAGAAGAAAGCAGGATAGACAAAACAGAAGGGAATGAGTTGTATTAAAAAGGAGATGTTTTCATATAACTTGCGAAAAAATGTAATCTTATGCCTTTATGGTGGTAAGAAAATGTGAAGGATGTATATTCTATATTTACAAAAATTATATCTAGTTTGTTAGACATTAGTTTTATCTATGCATCTTATGCTTATCTGTGCTTTTTTTAGCTAAATAACCAACTATATTTTGTAATAAGGGAAGTAAATTTTAAGCAGCTGTAAAGGAGAACCCATGCTTTGGGTTTTGTAGTGCGCTCACTCTAGATGAGATTGTTTCCCCCTTAATCAAAAGTTTAGTAAAATACAAGCCTTAGAGAATGCCTGCAAATTGTCCATTGAAAAGTAAAAATCACTTAAGGGATTCAAGGTGGAAAAATGAGGACATGAAATACTAAGAACAAGTATACAAAAGACTGTGCAGCTCTTAACTTTATCAGAGTACCGTACTTAATGCCTGTGCTATTTATTATTCACTTTCTTGGGGAGGAAGGGACCAAGGTTGAAAGCAATCTGAAAATAAGTAAATTTCAGATGCTTAGTGAATCTCAAATTAGTGCTTCTGTATTTTTTAATAATGATGAATTAATTTTATATGCAGTAGAAAGAGTAAATTTGAGATGGGCAAGTTTCTGCTTGATACTAAACTTGAGTGTTCAGTTTTGCTTCTTTTTTCACACTCAATCAAAGTAAAGCTTTCAAAAGAAGGGAGATGAACACTCCTCAACCCCCAAACAGTCTTGTAATAATTTTCAATTTCTTTATTAAATTTCTTAAATTTTTCTTCAATTTCTTTCTTATATTGAAATTGTGTGCATTGGTATCTTAAGAATTGGTACTGATATGCTAATTTCAATGCTGCAGTCACCAACATTAAGTGTGTTTGCCCAAGATAAAGCAAACAAATATTTTTTCATTGTAACTCCTATTTTTGTACATAGAGGGAAGAAGCTCTATGCCACTTATGGTTTTGGAGGTGACCATGGCAGGGCTCATTAATGAAATACCAGGACATCAGAAATCTTTAACTCATATTTTTCTCTTGGGAGTAATAGAAAATGGGCCTCACAAATTTAGATTTTAACAAAGTTATCTCTTGTCTTGGGGGGATGTGTTTTAGTGCTGAATTACAGACTTTCCTTCAGCTTAATTAAATGATGGCACTTCTCAAGGATTTCTTTTTTTTTTTCTTTTCTTTTTCTTGAGCTACAGCCTAGTCAAAAGATCCTTCCTGATAATGTGAATTCCTACCAACTTACCCTTAAATTTCTAGTTGGGTTACAGTTTTCCTAAAATATCACTAGGACATAAAAATAGCGTAGTAGGCTAGTTGGTGCAGTATTTTGGTTTCAGCAATTACTCTATTCGATCTCTGAAGCAAAGTAACTTAATACGGATGTTTTTGAAAATGTTTCCTCAGAGGAGAAATTTTTTTAGCCTCCTAACTTTAAAGGTATCACTGGATCCTTTTGAGCCCCATATTTTCATTGTGGATATTTATGCCCTCAAAATCCTTCAGAGCAAAAGCTAACTTAGGAAAACCTTTCTTCAGTTTCATATATCTACCCAGAGAAGAATGTGTCCTTCATTTATGTCAGTCCCAAGAGGGTCTGTGATCTGGATTCTGATGCCCAGAATGTGAGGGAGAGAGAACTTGGTAAATCCTTTAGTGACTTCCCACCTTTGTCCTGAGGAAATGCAGCAAAAAGCACACAGTCATGGTCTCTACACTTGAGTATGTCAGTAAATTTTCCATATAGAAATTACTGCAGAATTCAGTAACACTTTCAGAACATCTAAATAAATCCTTTTTAAACCCTACAGGATACTTTTTTATGGCATCTTGGAACAAAAAACCTGATACTCTTCCACAGTTTATTCTTCATTAAATGTGCCTCTTTTGGGAGGACTCGGGTTGTTGAGAAGTACAGTAATTCAAATACTTTGAGATAAATCTCAGGGGGATTCAGAAATGAGTAGGTATCAGATGGGCTTTAAATAAGCAAATTTGCAAGAAGATAACGGTGCTTGATCCCAAGTGACTGAGTCTCCCAAACAAATAAACTGCTCAGATTTTAGCAATTTTCATTGTTGCTTATGGTTAGCATGAGCAGCACTTTTGCTCAGTAGTGTCTGAACAATAGGAATGGTGAATTGGAATTGTCGTCTTCTGTAGTGTCCATAATAAAATCAAATAAAACACCTTGGAAGAGAAGCAAGACGCACTGTACTCCAAAAAGTGTTGTGTTCTGTTTCTAGGGGGTTTATAAATAGAAATTAGTAATTTAATTATATCAGCTCCTCTGTTGCTGTTCTTTACAGTGACTATGTGGCTTTAAATACAAGCTGTATTAGGTTGAAGATAGAACTGGAAAGTACTGTGCAAATCTTACTTTTCCTTGAGTGCGTGCAGTAGGTTTTCATACCTTGTAATTACAGTAGTGTTGCGAGACTACAGTCCTTTTGTGTTGCATAGTGAATTCTTAAGGGTTTAGTGAGAGAATTTCTGATCTAGAAGAGATGGGGTACACCTCAAAATACAGGGGAAAGCATTATCTTCTAGTAATCTATAGACCTAAGAATTACAGCATCAAGAATTCCAGAAAGTATGTCATTCTACAGTACTGTCAGCTGGTATGGGAACAGAGTAAACAGGTCTTGTATTAAAACATTGTCCTCATATGCAAATTCAGTTGTATTCACAGCAGTACGAAAAACCGATTTTTATATCAACTTTTGGAATTTAGTGGTTCTGTTCATATAATAGAATAATATTTTTCTTCAGTTCCCTTCTCACTGAAAAGAGTCAAAAGTACACAAGTTAAAATGAAAAGGAGGGCAGGAACAAATGCTAGCATTTTGGATTACAAGCTAAAGTGTAGGTCAGTAAGGAAGAACACAGAGCAGCTGTAATTACTTTTTGAGGAGATTCCAAAGTCCTATTACTAGTATTTAGTCCCGGGTCATTATAGGTTGTGTTAGAAGCAGTACAGAATTACAGCTCAGTCGTCGTCTTTAACAATATCTGCAACTTACATGGAAGTCACATAAGCACTCTGATATTTAAAGTTAGAAGCCCCACATTTCTTTGACACAGGTCACACTGGAAATGTTTGTATGTGATTGCTTGAGAGACTAATGGAGTTGTGTGGGAGAACCTAAAAGCTTGGGTGTTTTGACCTGAATAGTATTTAGTATCACTGATCTGCATGTCAAATGAAGAACTCATTTTGACTTTCAAAGTCATTGGTGTAGAATAGGGTTTTCTCTGATTATTGTTAAACAAAAACACTTAAAAACCAAACAAAAAACCTTAATGGCAGAGGATAGAATGTGGCATTGGAATTTTTGCACCTCCAAAGTGGAACTGTATTTCAAGTTGGGTTTTGTTTTTTTGGTTTTTTTTTTTTTTTCTGACGAGCATGCCAAAGATGAGAAGTGAGATAAATAACATGCTTAGGTAAATGTTCCCAGTCCAAGTAATTAAGAGTATTAGTTTATTAAACTACTGGGATGACAGAGCATTTTAATAAATATTGAAGAGCATGAAATTTCTGTATGCTAGAGGGTTGATGTGGTGTGTGTCGTATTAAAAAAAAAAAGACAAAAATGGAAATACTTTAATTACCATTAAGTGGAAATTAGAAGCAGAAATTTCAGAGAATTAAGTTTGGAGATTGTTATGGATGGACAAAAGTAAGCATAGGCCTCTGTTGTGACAGGTGCAAATGACTGTATTGTAAACTAACAGAAACCACTGAGGAGAAATGTGTGCGTTGTTTTGCTGAAGGTAGCTTAGTTGTGTTCCTCAAAAGTAGTAATTTTTCCAGTTACATGTTATTTAAACACTTCTTCCAGGCAAATTGGCAAGATCTTAGGAGGAAAATAATGTAAAACCCAAAAGACTAGCACTTAATGCTTAGTGTCTGTTATCTTCACTGCTTTTGGGAAGTTCTCACTAATTTTTTTGCATGTATGTGATGTGGTAAGAGTAAAAACTAAGTAATTACAAGTACTGACCCAAACTTAAGGAGAATATGGAAGGATGCTCTTTAGCCAAAGAGAAAATGACAGGACAAGAGGCAGTGGGCACAAACTGCTGAAACAAAGGGGGTTTTGCCTGAACTTAAGGAAGCACTTCATGGTGAGGGTGACTGAGCACTGGCACAGGCTCCTCAGAGAGCCTGTGGAATCTCCACAGATTTTTGGAGATTCTCAAAAGCTGTCTGGACATGATCCTAGGCAACTGGCTCTGGGTGGCCCTGCTTGAGCAGGGGGGTTTGACCTCCAGCTGTCCCTTCCAATCTCAACCATTCTGTGAAATAAAAACTGCTTTTATGTACTAACAGCTTGGGGGATTTGCTGTATTTATCATCTGGGGAGAACTCATGGTCATTGAAGAATGTTAAATTTGGACAAAGGTATATATTAATGACCTCGGTAATGCAAAAGTATCCCTCTTCAGAAAAATAAGAACTGAAATTCAGTAAGGACAAATTCAAATTCAGAGATAAATGTTGGGTTGAATAATTTAAATAGCCTATCTAGTCAAGAATGAAAACAGTTATGTAGCGTACTTGACAAATTGATTTTTTTCAGCATAACATTCCAAACATAATGCTGTGAAAAGCATATGCAGACAAAAAAGCTAGTTCCCTTTATTAGTCTTAAAGAGGCTGTGAACATCTGTTTAATGTTGGGGTTTGATACTGGACGTATGCTTGTGCCCTGCCCTGTTTAACTTTCTAGTAGAGGCTAATTCCTGTTGTCTTAAGGAAGGAGGAACCATTTTCAAATAAAGAATAGATACTGCTGGTGAAGAAATACTATGAAATTGCTATAGCTAAAGCTTTCAAAAATTGCTGCAGCCCTGTATGAAAGTGCAGCAAAGCTGTGCTTTCTGGTGGAGTCAGGGTCGTAAGGACAGAGAATGCAGTGGTCTGAGTTGTCAGGACACCACTGAGTTTCCACTGTATCTTTCACAAATGCTGCTGCAAAGACCCTCAGCAGTGTCCAGGTGGCATGTTTGTATCTATTCCTTTCAAATACAGGAAATAGAATCATTTGTATTTTGCAGAAAAACTTTTCTGACAGCAGCTGTAATTTCTAATGTATCTATAGAAGTGCTCTGATATTGACTGGAAGCCTTGGATATGATACAAGGTACTTGTCAGCATATATGACTGTTCATCAAATTGTATGGAGAGAGAAAGAGGTGATTGAACTTCAAATCACAGGTTATCGCGGCTTTATTTCTGAGCCTCCTGTTAGAGTTGAGAGTCCAATTTCAAGGTCTTTCTTTAGGATATATATATTGGGGGATGGGGAAGACCCATCAACTGTTTCTTCAGTCAGTGTCGAACATGTTGGTGATTCCATTTTGTCAGAAAAAGCTTGTAATACTTTATCTTCTTAGTCAAGCCTTCATGCTCCCCACCCCTCCCCCAAATAAAGAAAGATCTGCCTGACTTGCAGGTTCTCATCAGATATTTGGCAAAGCTGTGCTGAATAGGAGTGATGGTAAAATACATTTTTTTGGCAAGATGTGGAAGATGTATATCTTATGGTCCCTTTTCTGGTCCCTGCTTGAGCAGTGAGGTTGGACAAGGTGACATCCAGAGATCCCTTCCAACTTCAATCATTCTGTCATTCTGTTAACTATGGATAACTACTTGTGTT